>QANX01008162.1:43281-92043 GCA_003254975.1 Ochetophila trinervis | reverse complement strand
AAAAAAAAAAAAAAAAAAAACCAATACTCTTTATTTTGTTTTGAGAATAGAAATTGGAGAGCACTATCCTATTGGGACGTCCCAAATGACGATGACGAATGGTGAAAAAAATTCAAAATCTGATGTTTAATTTTTTTTTCAATTTAAAAAATAAAAATAAAAATGGGGCACATTGGAATATTTTGAATCAAGCTCAATTACATTAGATTACACATGAAACTAATTGGAAGCAATGACAGAGGCGCCAAATTTATTTTACTAACTTTTGGTCATGGGAATGACGGGGTATGACATATATATATATTTATTTATTTATTTTTTGTAAATTCCATAGGAACCTTNATATATATATATATTTATTTATTTTTTGTAAATTCCATAGGAACCTTCGACTTTTCTCTGAACAAGGAAACATCGCTAAATGGGCCCACCCACGTAAAAGCAAAGAACTTGTACAAATACCCCCAATGAATTTCAGCCGTCAGATCAGCATACAGTCACGCCCGGGAAATCGGTTAATTCCCAAGCTGAAGCTGCAGCTGACCAATCTATACGTGCTCTCATCTCGTCTACGGCCAATCAAAGGGAGTGAACTGGCTTCTATCCTCCACATTTCATACCATTCTACGTTATCTGAGCTTGCTTATTCCATCCAATCACCAACTGACATGCCACCTCCAGTACTTTACCTCCACCAACCACATGCACACGAGTGTACAGAAACTCGGGTCCCACAAAGGATACATTCAATAAGGTTCACAACGGCTCTTATAGTATCATGAAAATATTCCTAATTACCAAATTTACCACACACCATTAATATTACCACGAAATAATTTCCAACGAATTAAAAATTAAGATATTTATTTGGCAGTATAATAATTAATATTTTTCATGAGATCTCGGTTTATTATTATTATTATTTATTCCAATTTCCTGCTCTCTGCCTAGTCCCTCTCTTTCTCTCTCTCGCTCTTGCTCCGCTTCAGATCGAAAAGAAGGTATGCTTTTTCAGATCGATTCCCAATTGTCTGGCACTTAATTACGATTTCGCTGATTTAATTTTCGATTTTCTGATCGCTAAACCCTCTAATTGTTGGCCAATCGGAAGGCTTTGTTAGTCCCTATTGCATTTTGATTTTTGATCTAAAGCCTGTATTTTTTGCTAATTGAACTTCATTTTTGTCGATTTTTTGGGATTTCTCTGCTTTATTAATTTTTGTTTTTGTCTTAATTGTTGTAATTTTTATAAATTTTGAGTTTGGGGCTATGTTTGGTTGCTGGGATATAATGAAGGATAAAGACGAACTTCATAATATGGAAAATCAAATTTTGTTGTTGTTTTTGGTTAAGACTTGCTTGTATACTTGCGGAGCCTACTTTCAGTGTTTGGATGAGTTGGTTAGTCAATACCATGTCCATTTTCTAAGCAGCGAAGAGAGGATAAACATCTCAATCATAGGGAAGCTTATGGATTTTTAAACTTAGGATCATTTTAACTGGAAGTCTAGCTTTTTGTGTTTGTGTTTCCGATAACTTAAATTCATTGGCGTGTGTTGGGTCAAACAAACTTCTGTTGCTGTGATCTATATCTTCACTAAAGTTGGACTAATTTGGATTATCTGTTTTGGAATGCTTAGGAACTGGTTCCGGAATTACTGTTTTCTGTTTATGCTTTTCACGGGATTGATGGGTTTATACTAAGATAATTTTCTCGTGTTTATGTTTGAAGCACTAAAATGGGTGTTGATCAAAACAACCACGACATGGAGGAGGGAACTTTGGAGATCGGCATAGGTAATGAGATATTGTTTCTCTTATTTACTTATATATTTCTTATGAACTATGTTATCTGGTGATTCTGCTAGTGAGGTGATATAGGAGAGTATTTTGGGTCATCAATTGTAATAAAAGTTTTATGTGAAGTAGTTGTGGATTATGCCACATGTCAGAGCAAAAATATATTACACTATAATTTAATTCAGTTAGTGGATCAATGCTGTCAATTTGATTTCTCCTCTTACCTTGCAGAGTATAGAACTGTCTCTGGAGTTGCTGGACCATTGGTTATTCTTGAGAAAGTTAAGGTAGGCGATTATAAGCTCTCTCACGCTAGCATCCTACACCCATTTTTCTATAATTACACTGTTTTAGAAGAGGAAGGGACTATATGAAGAATGAACAGGATAATGGAATTGGGAGAATTTAATAGGGGATGAAGAGTCTTATCCCTTGTTTTGTTTGGTAGGTTGGTAGGAAAAGATGAATAAATGACCTTAGGAAAACATGATTTTGCAATCATATCATCATATTTACTCATTGAAATAGGAGGAAAATCAAATTTTTTTTCTCAAAAAAAAAAAGAAAAGGTAAGAAAATAGAAGAAGAATAGATTCAATTATATTTTATGTTGAATCTCTTTGGTAGTGTCAACTTTTTATGAGCCCAAGGGGTTCTGTCACCCATGAGTTTTCCTCTCTGTGCCCCAACCCCATCTACCAATCAGCTACCTCTACATCTTTTTTCCCTTATAGGCATCCTTTCAGACTAAACACACTTTCATAAATTTGTTAATCTTTATCATTTAGGATATTTCTCTTTCTAGGAGTAACCGATGCATCCTCTATCAATGTTTTAGGGACCTAAGTATCAGGAGATTGTTAATATCCGTTTGGGAGATGGAACTACTCGACGTGGTCAAGTTCTAGAAGTTGATGGGGAGAGAGCTGTTGTTCAGGTAATATAAATTCTTGTATGTTTTCATAAATTGGCCAATTTTGACATTCTTATCATGGACAGGATCATTAGCTTTGAAGAACAATTTATTTTAAGGAAATCTTTTTACTTAACTGTTGTGGTTATTGCATGTCCTTAATTAATTTTTTAGTTGAAGTATCTCATTTTCGATTGATTTTATAGGGTATTATTGAATGCCAATGCACTTTTATATCTTTATACTTCAATGAACCAGTATATTTTCTGCCTAGGTTTTTGAAGGAACGTCTGGAATCGACAACAAATTTACAACTGTGCAATTTACAGGAGAGGTAAGAATCCTTGTTTGTATTCTTTCCCATTGTATTACTAAATAAATACTGATTTACCCTGTCTATAATATTTTTGAAGAAAATTATGATCCCCCCTTGCTCTGGTCATGTTTTGCAGGTTTTGAAAACTCCTGTCTCGATGGACATGCTTGGACGTATTTTTAATGGTTCTGGAAACCCGATTGATAATGGCCCCCCTATTTTGCCTGAGGCTTACTTGGATATATCTGGTGAGTTGTTAGGGTTAATGATATTACACACACAACACATAGTCAATTCTATATGCTATTACTTCAATTTATGAATTTTCATTCCCAGGGAGTTCTATCAACCCTAGTGAGAGAACATATCCTGAAGAGATGATACAGACAGGAATATCTACAATTGATGTCATGAATTCGATTGCTAGAGGACAAAAGATCCCACTCTTTTCTGCTGCTGGTCTTCCCCATAATGAGATTGCTGCTCAAATCTGTCGTCAAGCTGGTTTGGTCAAGCGACTGGAGAAAACTGAAAATCTTCTCGAGGTATAGATGGTGGTTAATATTAGTAGGCCTTTTAGGATTTTTATTTTTTTGCTAGACATAGGACTTTTAGGATTAGACATTAAATTAATATGTTATTTTTAAACTACCATTATTGTCTTCTTGTTGATGTATTTTCAATTGAGTCATTCTTAATATAACTCTTGATTGACAGGATGGGGAAGAAGACAACTTTGCCATTGTGTTTGCTGCCATGGGTGTAAATATGGAAACTGCGCAATTTTTCAAACGTGATTTTGAGGAAAATGGTTCAATGGAGAGAGTGACCCTCTTTCTAAATTTGGTAATGTTGGAAACCAACTTGTGAAGCTGTTTCTGATATCGTTTTTCATTCTGGGTATCTGGGATAAATCTCTTGATATCGTAGTTTGTGTAAATGCCATTGTTCTAAACCATTTTCTCTGTCATGCTCCCCTACAGGCAAATGATCCTACAATTGAACGTATAATAACTCCACGTATTGCACTTACAACTGCTGAATATTTGGCATACGAGTGTGGAAAGCATGTCCTTGTCATCCTTACTGATATGAGTTCTTATGCTGATGCTCTTCGTGAGGTAATGTGATTATTTTCTTCCTTTAATATTGGCGGTGGGCTGCATCGTCAAAAGAATATGAATGCATATGAATTTGCTTGTTCAGCTTCTTATTTTAATATTAATTTTCTTGTAGATATCAAAGGGTGCAAATTTTATATGGAATAAAAGTTTCAATTTTTTTTTTTCTATTGTATATTTCTCATAATGTCTATCTTGTGTAAAAGATGTCATTTACTGTTTTAGACAATATGTGACCATTGATTTCTACTGTAGGTATCTGCTGCTAGAGAAGAAGTACCTGGAAGGCGTGGATATCCTGGGTATATGTATACTGATCTTGCAACAATCTACGAGCGTGCAGGACGAATTGAAGGGCGAAAAGGCTCCATCACACAAATCCCAATTTTGACTATGCCAAATGATGGTAACGGGTTTTTGTACCTGGAATACCATCTCAAAAATTATTAGTTCTTGCTTTAGTGCCATGCATTGCCTGAGCGTTTATATATTTATTTGTCCAGATATTACACATCCAACTCCTGACCTTACTGGATATATTACTGAGGGACAGATATATATTGATAGGCAACTCCAGAACAGACAGGTAACATCATTAGAAAGCTTTGAAGTTTTTAAATTATATATATATTTTTATTCCACTTCAGTGAATACGAATTTAAAATAGACTTAGGTGTCAAATAAGGCATGGTAGCTTGGGCACGTCAATGATTGATGTGCAAGCCAACATACAATATTTATGTCCTGACCTCTAAACATGTCCAAATGCATTGGCCCGTAAAAGAAAAAAAAAACATGTTTTTCCATGCAAGGAAGCTTGTGTGGTTTTATGTTTACCCAACCCCTTTTCCCTTGCCATTCTCTGGTGAATAAGATGTATTAGGAATCAATTGTTTATTTGTTTAGAAAGCTAGGCTTTTATATGAAGACCTGATATTAGGTATGGGAATGCCAAAATGGTAATGAGCTTTTGAAGTAATCATTGATTTCTTTGAATTGAGCAGATATACCCTCCAATCAATGTCCTCCCTTCCCTGTCTCGATTGATGAAGGTAAAGAAAATTCCCTGACTTTTTTTGTTGAATCCACCATCCTGAGTGTCTTTCTTACAATCCTCTAAAAGGAGGTAAAAGTACAAATGTAGATTAATTTTTGGAAACTATTTGCAGAGTGCTATTGGCGAGGGGATGACCCGCAGGGATCACTCTGATGTATCCAACCAGGTATGTTTATCTCTGAATTTAAGAGTTCTGTCTCCACTTGAAACCATCTAATTTTTTCATGTATTTCAGCTATATGCAAATTATGCAATTGGGAAGGATGTTCAGGCAATGAAAGCTGTGGTTGGAGAAGAAGCACTTTCTTCTGAGGACTTGGTCCGTTTCATCTTCCCTTTCTCATTTTCCCTGTTTGTTATAAGTAGAAACAACCTTGGGAAAAGATTTAATTACATTCATTCTTAATGAAATACAGCTATATCTAGAGTTCTTGGACAAATTCGAGAGGAAGTTTGTGGCACAGGGAGCCTATGATACGCGAAATATCTTCCAGTCACTTGATTTAGCTTGGACACTGCTTCGCATATTCCCGCGTGAGCTACTCCACCGTATACCTGCAAAGACGCTTGATCAGTACTACAGCCGAGATGCAACTAATTGATGGTGGAAAATCCCATCTGTCCTATTAAGCTACTTATTAGCTGCATATGAGCTCTGTAATTTGTTTATTCATTTGCATTTTCTTAGTAGATTGCATCTCCTATCCATTATGAGTAATAAGGCTGTTGTCCATTTGAGTCCCCCCAAAGCTTTTGGACTAGTAAAAAGCAGGACAGATTTTTTCAGTGAGGACATTTAGATGTTGTAATTTCTGTATTCTCTATTTTAATTTATTAGTCTGTGCCACCTAGCTGTGGTTTTGGTAAGGCCTTTTCTCTTCGGTGATGTTTCCAGCAACATTTAGGGCTTCTAGGATTTGTAAAGCCCTTGCCATATATGCCTACTTTTTTATGATCTAATCTTTGTAATTTGACATTTTGGTTTTCACGTATTGTGAAGAAATACAGTTATGCTTGAAGTCTACTGCCTTTTTTTTGGTAATTCTAAACTCTACTGCCTTGTTATATGTAATAGCCAAGGTTTTATGACCCTTTCTAATTTTATGAAGATAATGAAGAGTGACATTATAATGTAGAAATATGATAATAGTTTAGCAATTTCGAGCGAGATAATTTGGTCTAGACCTTGGCTATATGAATGAATGAATTTGATTCTTGGAAAACCAATTTGTATATAAATATGCTGACTGAGAACAACATAATTAGGGATGTTCAGGAACCAATTTGTATGCAATCGCTTGTTACCCAAACTGGCACATAAGATTAAAATCTATCCAATTTCTTTTGCTATGCTATGACACAATATATGATATATGTTAATAACTTTTTCTCCGTACAAAATTAGCAAAAAATGTAATTCCGCAACCTGTATATGCAACTTAACTCTTTGCAAGTAATTTTTGATGCAGAAAGCCAAGTCGCACAAGAAACATCCAATACAAAAAACAAAACAATTCAAGAGATCAATACTTTTCGAGATTGATACATCGTCATGTTTTAGGATACAGTGGCTTCAAAGAGAAATACTACCAATTACAAACTTACAAGTTAACCACTTTTGTATGAGACTATTGTCTTGGACAGTAGCATCAGAAAAGGTAAAACGGGTAAACAGGTAAACGTTACTGCTTCACGAGGCAGGATCTTCAAGTCTGGGTAAATTGCACAGGTCACAAATCTTGCCTGAGTATCTTGAAAGGCAGCAACTTCAAAGCAGAATAGGAAATACCTTGTCAACAGCAAATCCCAAATTCTGCATTCTTTTATATTCCTTGTTAAAATTTCCCATAGAAAGTGTTCCTGATGCTAAAATATTCAGGTACATCTACATTTTGTTTCAACATTGTTTCTTAGTGGTATCGAAGAAGTTGCTGGCAATCTCCCTGACTTGTTTCTCCTTTTGAGATCACTCCAGATTTAAGCAACCAAAAACTCTGTTGTTCATACTGTACAATCCTCTTACAGGGATTGAGATAATGAAAGGAAATATTGTATAAATCCTAAGAAAATGTTCATACAGAAGACCAAACGTTAAAATTGATCCTCAGCCAGCTTTGGAAGTCCTTGCTACAGGGGGCAGGGCAACTGAATCAAGATTCCCCGGATAAGGAGTCCACAAGCCTAAGCCTCCCCTACTCTCTATCAGATTGCCATTTTTCCCACTAGCTTGGTCCCAATCTTTACCCTTATTCGAAATGGTACCATTCCCCTTGAGCTGATTCCAATTTGTTACCCACTCTATACGAGAAGAATGCTCCCTTATGTGTGGGTGTAATACAAACAGTGAATTGTACTCGCAATTTGGAAACATAAAAAATTCAAACAAACCCTTTAACCTGTACACGACATAGCCAAAGCTCAGCTGGTCTCTCGGCGTAAAGAGGTTGACCTCATTAAACCACAAGCAGCTAAACAAATTACTCATTGCAGTGTGTTCCCGTACAATAATGGCTCCCTCTGGCACATCTGCATTTAAATAAATATCCATCAATGTCATGCAATAAAAGCATATCATCTTATAAAAGAACAATGTTAGCCATTAGCTCTTTTACCACATTTTATTCATTCAAAGCATCAAGTTTCTCCATTTATTTATTTTTTATTTTTTATCAGTGGCAGGTAGGTCACTTGAAATTTAAGCATCACATAGAAGAAGTGAAGAAAATGCTCCTCCAGTATTCTTCATGTATAATATACTTCCTCATTTTAAAAAAAATTTGTTACATGGGAGGACGGACTACTCTCCATCATCAGAAGAAAGTTAAAAAACTGAGTATCTTTAGAAAAAAATTATTCAGGACTACTCTCCATCATCAGATGAAAGATAAAAAACTGAAATCCATAGAGTATAGTATCTTTAGAAAAAAACCATTCAGCCAGACCGGTGAGAGACTTAATGCCCCAGTACGTTTTCCAACTATTGTATCAGCATTGAGGTAGAATCTTATAAAGTACAACTATCACAATTGCACTCTGCTGAGAGATCAAATGTTCGTGGATTTTCCAACCATTGGCAACACAATAAATTTCATCACTAGTTGGAAGTTATAATTTACAACTTCCTGTGAAGATCATGTTGGATTAGTCCAATGTATCATCTAATGTTTTTGTGGTTGTAGATACTGATGCAGAATACACATTAGATAGGTCTAAGCACGAATAAATGTGTTTTAAACTAACTATAAATCAATCACAACCCATGAGTTACTGTCTAGCTAATTTTAAGACATACAGCTATTCCATTTACATTTTTTGCTTAATCTCATCTATCATTGAAATACAAGTCATCATACAAGAGGAAGACTGTCCTTTAGGCACATGGGTAAGTAGGCAAATGAGCTCCATGTAATCCATCATTTCTTATTACTATTTTTCCTCTTTATCTTTATTGGGGTGGAACCTAGCTGCTGTGCATCATTCTTCATATTTATGTTGTTTTATACCAGAATTTGCAACCATATAACTGATAAAGGAAGAACTAAACCAAACCAAGAACTCCTTACCACTAATTGATTTCTTCTCTGGACTCCATGAATCCATTCCCTCATAACGATAAATTTTCATGTGGAGATCAAGAAGAGGTCGAGCATATCGCTTCCTCCGCTTGTTTGCTTCAGCCTCCTCGTATATACTGTGATGATGCTTGTGCTGAGCAATGGCAAATGTATGCTTCCCACGCCATAAATATCTAGATATGAAATTGAACATCTTTATATATAGATATATATTATGTGCATACGTGTGTGTGTGTGTGAATAACATGCATGTATATAATCATCTGAAATCGTACCTTTCTAACATTAGTAAGGGATCAACTATGAGCTCCATTTTACCATCAATCCAAATGCTGTACTGTGCTTCAGGGAACAATCGATGAGTTATTATTTTGGGAACCTTGCCATTTCTTCTTGGCTCATCATAAGGTGGATGCTTAAGTGGAATGAGACGCCATATACCAACCCATTTCCCCCCATTATTATCCTCTCTAATAGTGACATTTTCCTTTATAAATTTAAAAGATATCTCATCGACGACCATAAGAAAACAGAAGAGCTTCTTAGAACGGAGACTTATGTTTGAAGGCTGATGAGGAACATCATATCCATCAAAAATGCCAGATGCAACCACAAACCTACATTTCTTGACATATTTGATATCTGCATAAGCCATTTCAGCACCACCATTTCGAATAAATCCACAATGAACCTGTAATACAGATAGTGAAGCAAACAATAATCAGCTAAAATTTATTGCAGATAATAGCAAAAGTAAGAAGAATCAAATTTCAATAGGTAAAATACATAATACAGCAACACCACAAGTGTATATGATTTCTATATGAGTTATTTCTATTTTCAGGTGAAAAGAAATCATAAAATGTCTGTTTAAAGTCAAAATTGTAAATCAAAAATGAAAAGAAAAATAAGCTTAGAAGAGGACGACGAAGGAAAGAGAGAAAATAAAGCCCGTAAACTTACAAATTTATCCACTTATCTAACCCACCAATATATATATATATATATGTAGAGAGAGAGAGAGAGAGAGAGAGAGAGAGAGAGAACAAGAAGAAGAAAATTTGCTCAAAAGCATCGATTTATCTCATACTAACAACAAACAACTCACAAATTCACAACGGTTTCTCCTAATTTTTTGGTGCATCAGAACTCCACAACCGCATCTCAGCACCCACACCTGAAAGCCAATCCACAGCCAGCAATTTCTATTTTGTTCCTATTTCTTAGTTTTCTTTTCTGTCAAATACTCCACCCAACCAATAGACTTTTTTGGAATCACTATCCCATTATTGCATAGGGTAAAAGACATTAGAGTAGGATTGGTAGAACCCATTAGAGAGAGTTGAATAGAGAGAAAGAAAGAGATAGGGATGAAGATGGAAGAAAGTTGGGTTCGGGTATGAAAAATATTGGAAAATAGATTTAAAGCAGTCATTTTTTACTCAGTGAGGGACTTTTAGGCTGTTCATCCTTTGATTTTAATGCTATTTGTCTCCATTATTATGACAGAAGCATGGTCACCACACCAAAAACAAAATTGTATGCAAAAATATAAATCATATTCATATTAAAAGGGGTGCTTGTGTAATTTTCCTAATTTTAATAAATAAAACTAGTTTAAGAATCACTGAGTCCCGCTATCAATTTCCACATAGATAACAATACAGACATACATATGATTCATGCATGCTTACTTATAAATTTGTGAGATATCATTTCTGTTGTAAAAATGTACCATAAAAGTCAAGAGCCTTTTTTTAATATATAACTGTCAATATGAGAATAAGCAATTAAAAAACAAATGCAAACCAAAAATAAATACGTGATATTAACAGATATGAATTTTTTTTACCTTCATGGTTGGTTTTAGCTTAAAACTCTCATCTCTTTGTGACCAGCTTTGATGTCCACCAAACAGAGGAGCAGACTGAGACTTGTTATTCAAAGGTTCGTCCTCGATAACATATGATAAGTTCTTCACAATTTTGTCAGGTGTTCTTCCCTTTGGAATAACTATTTTATCAGGGTTCTTGGCAAGGGGAATTTGACAGCCTAATCAATGTAAAGCACATTTCAATAAGGAGATCAAGTACTTTAACAATACAGAGATCAACTTTCAAAACATTTCCATGATCTTACGGTGTTGTGGTTGTGATTTTGGTACAAATCCCATATTGTCCATAATGGAGAATAACTTGCTTTCTTTGTTACACATAGCTGCATGTCAAGCGGACAGAAAACTATGATGTTATTTCCAAACCACAGAGAAACTATGTTATTTTGAAACATTGGCTTTTTACTTCTCACAATTATGGGACCAGACCAACAAATTTGCATTTGCATTAATCATTAGCATAACAGGTGAAGAATTCTATGTTATTCCAGAATTATTTATAAGGCTAAATAGAATGAAATAACCACTCCAGAATAACAAGATCACAACCACAGTTTGAGATGAAGAAAAAAACTTTCTACCTATGCGACTTCATCAGTGACACACTGACACTTGCAACATCTCTTTAAGGATAATTAGCAAGTTTATAGGACCTGAATGCTCACATTATATAGTAGCAATAACTTTAGCATTGTTTTGTCTTTACTTTATGAACAACACCTATAATGTCAATTGTAAATATATACAAAAGATAAATATACCTCAGGAATAAACCCCACTGTCACTTCTTATCAAAAATAATTAAATAAACAAATAAATAAAATCCACTATCCCGTATTAAACTCTGGGATTGAGTTATGTAGTTTCAAGATGCAGTAGACCATAAAATGTAATATTCAATGCTCTTCTATGATTTTCTTAGTAACCGAAAGGAATGCTGATAAATATTGGAACAAGGTATGATTAACCAACGGAAATTCGAAATTCAAACGAGCATACAAATTTTTATGAAAGGATACCTGAAAAAAATGAGATAGACGAATGGCAGGACCAGAGATGAAACAATGATGCGACAAGAATTAGAAACATCCACAAGATGCCCCCAACAAGAACCAGTCGAATAAAGCCTTTCTTCCAAATAATCCTCATGGGATTATCTTGAGGTAACTTTCCCGGAGAAAAAAATCCCCCTTCAATATCTACACCACAATCACCATTCACCATTAACGACCAGATAAGCTACTCACATTTCGTTTTGCTAATCCAAACTATCACCATAAAACCCACCCATAATTATAAACATATTAGCCTTCAAATAAACCTTCACACTGAATAACATAAATCTCACCCTATGATGTTAAACAATTAGACTCTGAAAACCCACTATAAGAAATCTGAAAAATTTGTCATTGCCTCGATAATAGTCACAATAATAATAATAATAATCCGTACCTTTAGAATGCGAATTTTGACTAATCCTATCGCCTCTACGATTTGGACGTAAAGACACAGACCGTTGAACGTCTTTCTCCATGATCACTTGTTGGAGTTTGTCATTACTTCAGATTAAAAAATAAAAACAAGAAGAAGAAGGAATATTGAGATTCAAACGGAACAAAAGAAATCTACAGATCAAAAACGGTCAAGAATTGGAGGAAAACACTTTGTCCTGCCATTTCAAATTGTTTCTAACTGGAAATTGAAAAGCAAAACAATATGGGTCATTTAAGGAAGGACCTACGGATTGGAGATGGGGTCGTTCACATTCAAATCTCAGCAATGGCCGACAAGACGACGGCAAACAGAGCCAAAAACGACAGACCGTCTCTCTCTGTCTCTGTTTTGATTATTAAAAATAAAAATAAAAAATGTACGACTCGTTAGCTATTGTCGTTTGTAGGGCGGGCATAGCATACGCATACTACAATAAAATCCATGTCGTTAGAATTTTTGCCATCCACATCGAATGTAGAAGCGGAACCTACCTGGCGTTCCTCGGTTGAGCTTCAGTGTCTGTGTTTCAATGATTGCCTTTTTACGTATTTTGTTCTTCTTCTTCTTCTTTGATGGAATCCCCAGTCAGGGCACGCCTCCGAGCTTGAAGAACATCATTTCAGGGGTTTTGGATCGGTCGGGTCGGGCTCTCGAGCATATTATTTGGGCCCAATAGATCTTCCAAATCATAGAAATCTCCAAAAACGACGTAGCATTCCCCTTCCCAACTCAATCATGATTCATGATTAATCCCAAACTCGCATTTGGCTTATTAAGATTGCGCTTTTTTACTTTTTTCGTCGAAGAAACTGATAGGTGATCTTCCTCTATGTTTCTGCAGAGAAGAGAAATTGGTGAATATAATATAGACAGGAATAGGTGGTTTTAAAATTAGGGTTTTGGATTTTATTGCAGTAGAAGAAGTAATAATAAAAAATGGAGCCGGAGGTAATTCAAGCAGAGCTAGTTTTGCCGACCCACCTGAGTTTCAAGCGCATCCAGATGTACGAGAAGTACCCAAAAGGCCAATCAAGAGGTAGGCACTGGAAACATCTCAAGCAGATTATTCAGGCTGAAAATTACCAGAATTACCCACCCGACGACCCTAACTGTAAGTTCTTTTTTTTTTCTTTTAAAAATTTTTCTTTTACTGTAAAATGAGTAGAATATGTTCTTGAGGAAGTTGAGCTTGCATTTCATATAGGTTTAATACCATTCATCTCTCTTGGATTTAACTTATTTACAAATTGGATTTCTCACATTTAAAAAATGTTATCAACCTCCATTGAGGTTTCAGAAAATTATCATTTTTCACCACTATTCTTTTATTCACACATTTGTATCACTCACACAATACTAGTTGAAATTTTAAAAATATGAGACATTTAGCTGTAATAGTAGAAAGTTCAAGGAATTTAGATAGAATATTCCCTTTCATATAAATATTTGAATCTTCATGAGTTCAAATTTTTTTCCCTTTCTAGTAGTTTTTGGTATTCTATTCTAAATATTTGATTCATAGTTTTTATGCATACGTTTGAATTTTGTTTTATTTTTTTGCTGAATTTTGTGCATATGTTTGTTAGATAAGAAAAAGGGGGCGCTAAAGTATGAGCTGTGGAAACAGTTTATGGTGATGCTATTAAGACTGTATTAAGACAATTGTAAGAAGCATGAAAACAAATGTTTCTTATCAAGGAAAAAAAGGAGAAGAAAAAACAGCATGGAAGCAAATGGAAGATAAAGTAGGAAAAGATTCACAGTTCAGTAGGCTTGCATGAAGAAATCATTTTTATGTTTTTGCTTATTTAAACTGGTTGGATATTTGTTGAATTCTATTTTGCTGGATAGGGGACTTTTGTACTTATGTTGGACTATAAATGAATATTTAAGGATAGTAGAGGAATGAAAGAACATAATTCAGGAATCAGAATTCAATTCTATTTGCAATTGGCAGCCCGTCTCTGGTAATTAATTTAGGGAAGAAGAACAAAAACCACTGAGATGGGAACCAAAGACTTTACAGCTCACTAGACCATCCATCAGACTGACAATGGCGTTTGAATAAAGGCACTTAAGATTCACTCTCCCTCGTTTTAAATTGGAATCATTCTATCTTATTTTCATTAAAAGATGTTTTGTTGGTGGAACTTAGATTGTGTGTTATGTACAGTTATTATTGGTGGAATAGACATTTTGATTGGGCAGTTGATGCATACATAAAGGCTTAAATTGGTATGTATGAAGCATTTGTAAGTAAAAAATCAAACTACAAGTCTCGATCTATAGGAAATGCACTGTGTTTCTTTGATAGCAGAAGGGCCTTATTGCCTTGTCTTTATGAAATATATATACTTTCTATTTTTCATCTCTTTCTTTTCCTTTTGTCTTCAACTTTACTTGATATTCCACTTAGGTCCTTATTTGAAGTTTTCTCTTTGTTGTTGTTTTAGTGTGGGCAGGCATATAATTTTCACAGGAGTCTTTAGTATTGTTGAGCTCTTTAATTTGTCCTTCCTTTTCTATATAGCTCCTATAATTAGTGAGCCCTTGGTATCTCTTTTTCTCAGATGTTAACATTGAGTCGCCGCCCTCTATGCATCCATGCAAAAGAATTTGTGATATAACAGGATACGAGGTATGACTCTCATTAAGATTGGTTACTGGTGATAATGTCTGCATGGTTTTTTCTATGTTGTGTAGAATTGACTATGTGAATTATGTTTTAATTTTTCAGCTCTCTTTTTTCATTTAGTTCGTAACTGAAGTTGAACCTCTTAATCTCTGTTCTCCCCACCATCGCTAACGAAAGTCACTACTCTTCCTAGGGTACTACTCACCATGTGTACAATAGCTTTCCATGATTTTGATGCCTAACCATGTTGGTGTTATATCTTTTGTTTTTATCTGACAATTTCTCTCTCTCTCTCTCTCACTCATTTAGCATTGCAATATATAATCATTTGTTTTCTAAAGGAAAGAAAGGTTAATTGACCATGCCAATCGATAAGACTGATGTGGTTTATGCAAAAGAGAAATGTTATGCCTGAAAAGAGACAATAAGTAAAGATCTCAGTTATGTTATGCTTCCCCAATTCCCTTGTTCCTTCCTTTAATGATGAATATATTCACTACGTACACTGCAAAATATCATATTACTTGTTATTCTTTGAAATAACGAACGGCTCAGTTCATGTTTAATCAGTTGCTATAAGAAGACAAGAGTGTGGTTTTTTAATCTTCATATGTAAATCATTCCTAATACTCTTCCCCAAATTCTATGGAACCTCATATTTTTGTGTCTCATGCAGGCACCTTACTATGATCCCAGGACCAACCTGCGTTATGCAAATACCGATGTCTTCAAGCAAATAAGATCACTTCCTAATGAATATGTGCAGAGGTATCTGACTTTGAGGAATGCTGCTGTAGTTCTAAAGTAACTCAAAAAGTTTTCTGTAGGTAACAGGGTTTTAGTGCTCACATTGTTAATCTTTCTGCTTCCTTTCTCTCATTTTGGAATAGAAATTTGGGTAGGCTTTGATGGAATCATATATAATTAACACAAGGTTTGATCAGTGTAAAGAATGATGAAAAGGAAGGAAGAGGAGGAGCTTACTTAAATTGGATTGTTGTTCTGCTTGGCATGTAAAAGATTGTTGATGTCCATTTCACTCTTCCTCGCTAGCATGTCAGTTCTTGCGCATGGTTTCTTTGGGCAATCCAATTGATAATTTTGCTCTATGCATGGTTTCCTTTAAGCCAAAAAAGAAGAATTATATAATATTGGTTTAATTTTATATGGCATATGAATAGATGGGGGCGGAGCCTGAATTTCTGGAAAGCGAGGGCAAAAATCAATATAAAATTTAAGTAATTATAGAAAATAAATACACTATTATTATATTCACCAATAAAAATACACTATTATTATTCAATTCCGATCATGCAACAACTATTACATAGGAACTTTTCATTACCCAAAAAAGATCTATTACATAAGAACTTTTATATTTAAAAAATGTAAGGGCACGTTTGGTACATACAATACAATAGTGTTTTTAGTTCATTTATTTTATATTTTTGATTTGTGGTTTTTTAAGCAATAGCCAAAGCTAAAGAGGCTTTTGAAATATATTAAGAAAGTTAAAATATTATAAATCACTTTTTAATAAAATTTCACTATTATCCTTTTCTATTCTCCAGAGTTACTAGATCGTGTTCGTCTTAATGTGTTTATTAATTGTGTCGAAATTGTTTAATTTGAACATTACGTATGTAACATTTTTATTAAATGGATCGATACAATTCTTTTTGCACAAAATTGATCAGTCTGCATAAAATTGACCCAGTTACATAAATTAACTTGTTCAAATTAATTATTTCAAATAAACTAAAAGCAATTTGATTTTTAAATTAATCTTAAAATAATATATATAGAAAAATTTTAAAATAAGGATATTTTTATTTTATTAAAATAAAAATTATCACTAATGATATATTATTAATGACAAATTTAAAATTTTCATCGCTGATAGTTTATTTTTAATGACAATATTTTTAGATTTTTAACTAAAAATATAGAGTATTTCTACAATAAAGATATTTTAATTTTAATAAAATAAATCATTCAAAATATATTTTTTATTATAAATTGAAAAATATTATCACTAAAAATAAATTATCAATGTCACAATTTTTAAATATATCACTTAAAATATACAATTTTTATTTTATTAAAATAAAAATTGCCACTATTTATGTTATTAGTGGCAAATCTGAATTTTGTTGCAGATAGTTTATTTTTAGTGACAGTAGAAATTTGTCACTAAAAATTTACTGTTAGTGATAATATTTATTTTATAAAATTTATCTGTCACTAAAAGTACTTTTAGTTCTAAATTTATAGATATTTTCACTAAATGTAAATTAGCTGTAACGAAATTTAAAATTTATCATTAATAATATATCAATAATAACAATAATTATTTTAATAAAATAAAATATTATTATTTTAAAATTTATCTGTATATATATAAAAACTGAGGCCTAAACCTCAAAAGAGCCTCAATTATTTTTATTATTATTATTTTTTTTTCATTGTCGCCGGTCTCCTTCAAGGGGATTGGAAAATCTTCTTCAATCTTTGATACCCACTCCTGTAAGACCAAAATTTCTTAAGGTAACTTTATAGGTCCAATGATAAGTTTAATTTCAGTTCATTTTGCCTCTAACTAGATTAAAAATCAATCACTTTAAAAAAACAATTAAAACTCATAGTTTATATCCTTTGATTTTTATATAAAGTTCTCTTTTTTGGGTGAAATTTTATATATAGTTCTCAAATATAAATTTTCATTATATTTAAATTTCAAGCGAAATGCTAATTAAAAAACACCAATATATGGATTTTCATTATATATGGATTTTCATTATAGCTCTAAGATATATTTGATATGTGCATATATAGTTGGAAGTAGCAATAGATTGTTTAAGTATGTTAGTGGGTAGTTATATAGTAGTGGATTAGTAAGTTAGTGGGCAATATAGTTATTTTGGTTATTTTGCTAGACTAGTATAAATAAGTATTAATATATAATAGAAATGTATTAAGTGAATTTATCTTAATTATCTCTTTATCTTAAAATTCTACATTTATCAGTGGATCTTTCTTTTTTTTTCTCTCTGTAAATTCAACCATAACAGTGGTATCAGAGCATAGTTTAACAACTCTTCTTTCATCTTTTTCCATCAATTTTTGTTTTACTATGGACACTCGTGACAAAATCGATACTGAATTTGGCAAAAAAAATTATGAAACTTTGGCACGACATGAGTTTAAATTAGATCAAGTTAATGTTGCTTTACAAGCAGTGCATACTGAGCTCCAATCCCTTCGAATATGATGCTCCCATGTTAGCCAATCAGATGTTAACGCAGTCGCTTCAAAGAATACTCACATTCTCTGGATGCTTCTCGATCCAGCAACACAAATGGCCTCCACCATCACCACGTTACCTTATTCCTTCCTAGGTTCAATGAAAAGGATCCAATTGGAGTTGAGTTTAGCTTAGTACATCCATTTCATCTGCTATCAAATTGTTCCCCTTTGAGGTAGTTTATGGCATTCCACCGCCTAGCTTACTAGCGTGCATTCTAAGTACAACTTATGTTCAAGTAATATGCACCTATGTACGTGACTGTGATGTCATATTACATGAGTCGCACCACAATCTTACTATGGACTGTAATCATATAAAGAATAAGTCTATTAGATATTTAGGACAATGGATCAGCCTGAAAACTTTGTTAAATGGAAATAGCCTCTATGGAAGATGCCATTTGTCTTTTACCCAATTATATCATTTTATCCTTGAGAACAATGATCTTTAAGGGGAGGAGAATGATATGTGCATGTATAGTTGGAAGTGACAATGAGTTGTTTAAGTATGTTAGTGGATAGTTATATAGCAGTGGATTAGTAAGTTAGTGGACAATATAATTATTTTTATTATAGTTGGTTATTTTGATTGACTAGTATAAATAAGCATTAATATCTAATAGAAATATATGAAATAAATTTATCTTACTTATCTTTTTATTTTAAAATTCTACATTTATCAGTGGATATATCTTTTTTCTTTATCTCTCTAAATTCAACCATAACAGTATAGTAATAAACTCAACTATTATTTAAAAATATATATATACTTCAAATTAAAAATGTAATGTTAATTATATATCTACAGATGATACAAATATATTATTATAAATTTAAAAAATTAAATTAAATTAAAGCTAAATTTTAATAGTTGCAATTCAAATTAATCAATTATATTTTGAAGCTTGGCTTATTTTTTTTTTTTTAATGATGAATATTCAAGCTTGGCTATTATTAACTACTGTATCTGTATCCCTTTAGCATAGCCAAAACCCAATAGTTGATGAAAAAGGCCTTGATTTTCTAGTACTTGATGCTTCATGCTTCCTCTCTACCCTTCGCATCATCTTCTTCAGCTTTATTTCGGAACTATTTCTGTTTCCGATCAGTTCTCAGGCGACGTTCATTCTCCAAATCTCCTTATATTCATGATCAGCATCCAACTTGTGCCACACACAATGAAGTTGTTGATTCTTTTGACCACCTTCTTCTACACTGCGGTGGTGCCCAACACTGCAAACAAGTTCATACCCACATTCTTATCACTGGCGCGTACCGGTCGGCATTCTTGGCCGCTAAGCTTATCACGGTTTATTCCCGTTTCGGGCTTGTTATGGATGCCCAGAAAGTTTTTGACATCTCCCCAGTTGAGGGTATTGGAAACCTGCTTCTTTGGAATGCAATTGTGAGAGCTAATGTCTCTCATGGATTTTACAGAGAAGCACTTGAACTGTATGACAAAATGCAGAAACTTGGAGTTTGGGCTGATGGTTTTACTTTTCCTTTGGTTGTTAGGGCATGTTCGCTTTTGGGTAATTTTAATTTATGCAAGATTGTTCATGGTCATGTTTTACACATGGGTTTCCAAAATCATCTTCATGTTGTGAATGAGCTGCTTGGAATGTATGGGAAGCTTCGGCGAATGAAGGTTGCACGTAAAGTGTTTGATAGGATGGCTGTGAGAAGCCATGTTTCGTGGAATACAATGGTCTCGGCTTATGCTTTTAACTATGATTTTGAAGGTGCCGGTAAGATATTTGAACGGATGGAATTGGAAGGGTTTGAGCCTAACTCTGTGACTTGGACGTCGCTGTTGTCGAGTCATGCTCGATGTGGGCAGCATGAACAAGTCGTGGAGTTTTTTGGAATGATGAGGTCGAGAGGAGTTGGTGCAACTGCTGAGGCACTTGCTGTACTGTTATCTGTGTGTGGTGATTTGGCAGCACCTAAGAAGGGTAAGATGATTCATGGATATGTCGTGAAGGGAGGTTTTGAAGGTTACTTGTTTGCAAAAAATGCACTAATATGCATGTATGGGAAATGTGGAGAAGTGGAGGACGCGCACAAATTGTTTTTGGAGATGGAAATAAAAAATTTAGTGGGTTGGAATGCATTGATCTCATCGTATGCTGAATCCGGACTATGTGATGAGGCTTTTGAATTGTTTTCTCAGCTGGAGAAGTCAGATGGTTATCCAGTGATGAGACCTAATGTCATAAGTTGGAGTGCTGTTATTGGTGGTTTTGCTTCCAAGGGCAGAGGGGAAGAGTCTCTGAAACTCTTCCGGGGAATGCAGCTTACAGGAGTGATGGCCAATAGTGTGACTATCTCTAGCGTTTTATCTGTCTGTGCTGAGTTAGCTGCACTGAATCTTGGTAGAGAAATCCATGGTCATGTAGTTAGGGCAATGATGGATGGTAATATTTTGGTAGGAAATGGTCTGATTAATATGTACACGAAGAGTGGAAGTTTCAAGGAAGCACATCTAGTATTTGAGACCATTGATGGCAAGGATTTAATCTCATGGAACTCTATGATTACAGGGTATGGGATGCATGGACTTGGTGAGAACGCTTTAAGGATTTTTCATGAGATGATTAGATCTGGATTCAAACCAGACAATGTCACCTTCATTTCGGTTCTTTCTGCATGCAGTCACGCTGGGCTAATCACGGAGGGTCGTAATCTTTTTGATAAGATGAATAGAGATTATGGAATTGAACCTTGGATGGAGCACTATGCATGTGTTGTTGATCTTCTTGGTCGTGCTGGGTTACTGCAAGAAGCAAGCAACATCGTTAAAAACATGCCAATGAAACCTAATGCCTGCATTTGGAGTGCTCTCTTGAACTCTTGTAGAATGCATAAAAATACTTCTATTGCGGAGGAAACTGCCGCACAAATTTCACATTTGAACTCAGAAATGACTGGGAGCTTCATGCTGCTGTCAAATATTTATGCTGCAAGTGGGAGATGGGAGGAATCTGCTAGAGTGAGGATCTCAGCAAAGACCAAGGGTTTAAAGAAAATCCCAGGCCAGAGTTGGATTGAGGTGAAGAAGAAGGTTTATATGTTCTCATCAGGGAGCCCTGTGCAAGCAGGTTTGGAGTTGGTGTATGGAATACTTCAGGAATTGGCGCTTCACATGGAGAGTGAGGGCTATATACCCCATGGTGATAGAAGTGTTAAAACTGAATGTTAATGATAAAGAAATAAACATGTTGGTTGAGAGGAAGTGAGGCACAATGAGAAGGCTAGAAACGCTAGTATTCTCGTCCTTGTGTCTAACAGAGCCCTGAAGAAGGAGATTTCACAGATACCAAATTCTTCTCAAAGATGTCAAATTGATTTTTTGTTGTTGTTGTTGCTCTTACAAAGATTACACTGATTTTTCTCCTATAATGAACTTCATATGGTTCTTACAAATGGGAATTGACCCATTAGGGTTACTTGGCAAAGAAGATCACTCTCTTCCCCATTTTGGATAGTCATTAATATAAATTGCCAGGTAAGTTTTGTATTTCCCCCCGTCTTTTTGTGTTAAATATGCTGTCATCCCTCCTAGTATAAGTATTAATTCTTTTACATCAGGCGGTGGTGTTGTTCTCCTTTATGCTTCCAAAGCTTTGGAGAAAAACTTCAGACTAATAATGAAGATCAGAATAGAGGCATACAAATTATCCACAGTGCCCTCAAGGTTATGATCCGACGGAATTATGTGTTACTGTGCAGTTTTTGTATATGGTGTGATATCTCTGACAGTGTGAGTTGGTTTACTCATGTAGGCGCCTACGTTCACAGTAGCAACAAATGCTGGTTTCGATGGTGTGTTGGTTACTGGCAAATTGTTGGAACAAGATGACCAGAATTTGGGTTATGATGCTGCTAAAGGTACCTACTTTGTCCCCTGATGTAGTGTACTGATGGATCAAATTCTATGTCAGTTCATCCGCAGATTGACAATTTGATGGTCATTTTAAAATGATTTGATTTTCATTTGCATACTCGGGTAATTTTTCAAAATTATTTTTAGAATAATCATTTTTCACTGTGATGGTGGTTTTTGAGCTGGAATTGTAGATCCACTGAAAGTTGAGAACAGCCTTGTTAGATGCTGCCAGGTGAAGTTGAATCTGTATCTGCTTTGTGATGAACACAGACAGAGTGCAATACAATTAAAATTATGTCATGTTCATGCTAATTATCGGCAGAAAAAGTGTGTGTGTGTGTTGTGTATATAACTTTAGAGTTTGTATGAATTTAAGCTTTTAGGTTTCGAGAGATAAATGGAGTATGACCCTAAATATATACAATGACATCCTATTTGCCGATCTCCATGGAGTATTGACCTTAAAAATTACACTTTATTGAACAGATGAAATTAGGAATAAAATTTAGCTTTTTAGCAAAAAAGAATAAAAAGTTCAAGATATGGCTATGAGAGATAGTTGGCCAATTGCCTATGTCCAAAAATTAAAGGTGTGATATGAAACCGTCCTTGTATGTTTGATAATGCAAGTAAACATGATTGGAATCTTAAAGTGGTAGTTTAACAAATCAAAATAATTGATATTCATCAAAATAATAATAACAAAATAATTGTGTTCCTACCCGTATACTAATTCTATTTTACCATCGATTCCATATTTCAGCATATCATCAAACTGAAAGTATGTGTTCTGATTGATGACTTAAAGGTTCCATAGCCCTATAAAATTGCTAACTGAGACACCTAAAAAAACTTTTATTAAAAATATCAATAATCATAACAACAATATGGTATCTCATACCCTTAACTTTCTCATCCTCAAATAACCTCAACTTTACCAATTATGCTCTAGTCATTCTCTTTTTGTTACCAAAAAGAAAGGGGAAAAAAAAAACTCAATTTTTTTTTTGCTGAATGGAGAGAATTACATTAACAAAAAATGTATCATTCTCTTTTGCATGTAGGAAGGCCTAAAGATAAAAGTTGACTTTGAGGAACTGCCGAAGTGGTTCATATATGACGTGGACTAGATAGGCATAGATCGTTAATTTGGATGTCACATAGGCATCAGTAAAAATTCTTTGCGAAAAAGATGAGTATATATTATAAATTTAAAAATAATGAACATAAATCATTAATTTAGATGCCAGAGGTCATCAATACAAAAAAATCAGTAGTTATTTGGACTTATTCTGGTTGGACTAGACAAGAGGTATTCGGGTCAAATCACTCCATGGTTCATGCTATCTATAAAAAATAAAAAAGAATAAAAAAAAAAGAAAAAAGAAAAAAGAAAAAAGAAAAAGAAGAATATATAATTTATTTTCTTACTATAAAAAGTTTTATATTGTTATTTTTCCAAAAGTATTTCCCTTCTACATGTCATTTTTAAAAATTTGTTTACAATTATATATAGTGTAACGCTATAATTTTTCGTATTTTATATATATATTTTTTAAGAATCCTTACCGATTTGGACTTTTTCATTTTCAATTTTTTTGACATCTGTATTAAAAAAACTATTACAAACTCATAATTTATACCGTTTCATTTTTTATATATAGTTCTCAAATATTGATTTTCATTATATATATAAGAAAATTCTCTTATTAAAAATTTTTAATCTGAAATTTGTTGAGAACAATGTATATTTTAATTTTTTTTATTATATAAGAAAAAAAAATATTATATTGGATTGGTGCTTTGTTTTTTTTTTTTAAAAAAATTGATATACCTGTAGCGGAGTTATAGGCTCAGGTGTTATCTAGTGAGTGAGTCAAATCCATACATCTTTTCAATCCAGTAGAAGTCTATACTGGAGTCTATGTCACTGGAAACTCTCTTTCCTCGTACGGTAGCAGCGTAAAACAGCACTTAAATCTAAATGAAACTATCAATAATCAAATTTTATGTATTCGCAAATGTAAAAATCCAGCTAATTCCTATTACTGAGCTACACCCAACTCGGATGAAATGTTAATTACCAAAAGATAAAAAAATAAAATAAAAAAATGGCATGTAATGTTTACTGATCACCATCAACTTTTATTTATTTATTTATAATATTATAATATTATTGTACAGGTATAGGTGAAGAAAAGAGAAAGAAATAACAGCAAGGGTAAAGAAAAGAATAATACATAATTTTGCCCTAATTCTTCTAAATTCTAATACCTAAATTTTGTTCTGGCCGCCGCCCCTCTCTCCCAAATTTCCGAGTCCCCTTCTGCTCCGCCAGCTCCAGCTCAGGTGAAAAGCTTGGCTCATTCGCCCCCAGCCCGAGTGTTTCCCGACTGGCCCGCCCCCTTCTCAGGTGAAAAGCTCGGCTCATTCAGCTCCAGCCCCCAGCCTGAGTGTTTCCCGACTGCCCCGCCCCCCTCTCAGGTGAAAGCTGTATTGGTATGCATGCTAAGTTAAAAGCATTCTCTAATTCGGATTAATTGAATGTATAAATGAATAAGCTTCTGTGAAATATCTTATGTTGCAATTATTTAAGTCATAAAAATTGTTCAAATAAACAGGGTATTCAGTTTTTGATTGCAAAATCCAGATACTTGCTTGAAGTTTAGGAATCTCCTCTATCAAGGATGATAATATATTGTTTTGTTTGCTCAATGATTTCATGTAAAGAACGCTGCTGTATGTTATTGTTGTGTATGTCCTAGAAACGGATGGACTTTGCCAAACTTGTTACAAAATTTCTGGCATTGAAAAGTCCTTGTTTGAGTTATAAAGATATGTGGAATTAGAAGAACTGCTTAATGCTTGATAGAAGATATTAAGTCATGCTGGCAAAACCTATTAGGATGGGTACTGTCAAACAATGTTAGGAGTTGAGAAATTTCCCATTAAAAAAAGAGGTCGCATTTAGAAAGAGAGACATTGTGTATAGCACACAAGAAATTCGTGGGGAGGAGAGAAAAACCATTGAAATTCTCGTTCAAAAAAGTAAGGAAGTATCCCAACAGCTCAACATCATTTTCCCATCATGATAATCTGTAGTTCTTTCTTTGGGATCCAAGAGAAGAAAGTTTTCCTTTAACTCCTGCAAATTCAAGCCATTTGGCTTATTTTGTGCTGCTAAGAAACCTTATTTTTTGAAACGAACAAACATATCTGATTTATCAAGTTGTTAGTTTTGACAAATTTACTGAGTTTTGGATCAGTAATATTGTGTATCTGTAAAGTTTTTAATCAACTGTTTGACAAATTTACTGGACAAGGGACAAAGTTATTTGTTTGTCTTTCTGAAGGTGGTTGCTGTGAGACTGCATACCATTTGGAAGCCAACAAACATATGATTTATCAAATTGTCATTTCTGAGAAATTTATTGAGTTTTGTATTAGTAGCATTGTGTATCAATGCGTACTTTAGTTTTAAGTTTTTAATTGACTGTTTGACAAAGTTACTGAACAATTTTTGGTTCTTTTACGTTGCAGCATAAACTATGGATACTGATACTGATATAGATCACTACGCCATTCTTGGGTTGCCATCTGGTGAGGAAGGTTCTAAGCTTACCGAGAAAGAGATATCAAAGGCATATAGAGCAAAGGCCTTGGAGTTTCATCCGGATAAGAGGCCAGATGATCCAGATGCCCATACCAACTTCCAGAGGCTCAAAACCTCTTATGAGATGCTCAAGGATGAGAAAGCCAGGAAAGTGTTTGATGAATTTCTGAAGATTAAGAGGGATAAGCTTCGCCGTCAATCAGAACTTGATGCCAAGCGCGATGGCAAGCGAAGAAAGATGGTCTCTGACCTGGAGGAAAGAGAACGGGCAGCTTTTGATCCGGACCCTTCTGCAAAAGCTCAAAATGAGGAGGAAAGAATTGCAAGGAAGCTTAAAGAAGAGATTGCAAGAATACGTGCAATGCACGCTAGTAAAGGGGCAGCAGCTACTTCATTTTCGAAGACAGAGATGGGGCGTGTTGGTAAGGAGAGTATGGGTACTGCTGGGGCTGGATTAGATAAGGAGAGAGTGCTAAAAGTATCTTGGGAGAAGTTTGGTCAGGATTATAGTTATACAGCAGAGAGGCTGAGAGAGCTGTTCTCAAATTTTGGTGGTGTTGAAGATGTCGTCATCAAGGGTTCTAAGAAGAAAGGTTCAGCACTTATTGTAATGGCCACTAAAGATGCAGCTGTGAGTTTGTTGTTTTTTTAATCATCCTGTAATCTCCAATTTTGAGCTTTTCCTTTGGATATTTTCTAATTAGTTATACTTTGTTGAATGTTTGTAGGTTGCTGCTACAGGAAATGTCTCTGGTGATCTCTCTAACCCATTGCTAGTTTTACCTCTTCAGCCTCTTCATCCAACTGCAGCAACAGAGTTTCCAACTACCCAAAAATCAGCAGAGCCTGATCGCAGTCATTTAGTTGGCGCTGCATATCAATCGTTTGAAGATACTGTTTTCAAAAAACTCCAAAAGGTCTGTCTTTATTTTCAATTATACTGTGTTATGTATGTCTCTCTGTATGCTATAGCATTCCATTTGAAGACCTCAAGTAACATCATTCTTTCCACAGATTTGAAAGAGATTATTTGGTTAACGTTAATACTGATTACTAGGTTCACCAACTTTTATTAATCTTAAGTTTTAATACCAATCAAATTTCGGTGGAGTTTGTAATATCGTTATGGTTATCTAGATGGGTTTGTTGGAATCTTTGCTATGCGCATATAGATTGTCTGTACCTAGTTTTCAAACTTTTTTTTTTTGGTCCCCGGCTTGCAGTATGCATATATTTACATTCTTTTGATGGAAAAGCCCACTGCTTGTTTGTTTCATGATGAAAAGTTATCACCCAATACTCAAGATATATATATATATATATTTTTTTTTTTTTACATTAAAGGAAATTGTTTTTAAGAGCAAATATTCTCCAAGTAATATTAACACAAGTTAGATTTTATATTAATGTGTTCAGTTTTTATTATATCCTTTTTTCTAATTCTTTGTTCATTGTCTCTGCTGTGGATCAGGCTGCAGAAAAGCAAAAGTGATATGGAGAAAGAATCGCAGGACTAGGTTCACAAAAACGCTATACGGTTGATGATTAACCTGAAATCCAAACTTTGGGTGATGAAGATCCATATGTTAGTATCCAACTTTTGTTTCTTGATGTCAACTCATATATTTGTTTCCTTATATGCTAAATGGAGAAATTCTCTTGCAACTCTTATTGAAGTGCGCTTGACAATGATAAACAATAACACTTCAATTCCTTTTGAAATGACGTTGCATTCCTACCATGTTATAACCTTCAAATAACATTGTGTTAGATCTAATTATGTTAAGTCTCTATTCATTGTTGCTTATGTGTGAACTCGTATTTTTGTTTTCTTGTATGCTAAATGGAGAATTCTTGAAGTGGGAACTATACATTTCTTGGCTCGTGTAACCTTAAATCTTGGGTTTGCAGGATGCATGTGGAGGGAAGATTGAATTTTGAAAAATATATTCCGATGGTGCTGAAACTGTTGTGATGTAAAGTTTAGGTCATTGTAATGTAAGTTAGCAGTGAAAATTTAGCACTGATATTCATATTGTTCGCTCTAACAGATGGGATCTCACACTTTGTTTTAAGAAATATGGTGCACTATTGGAGATGTTCTTTATAGGAATGGCAAGTTAATTAAAAAAAAAATATATTCATATCACGATTTTTGTTCCTATTTAAGACAGGTTCTGCAGATTGAGGAGTTTTTGCTATAACTTGTTCTGATATTGTTGATGGCCAAAAAATCTTGCATCCAAAGGCAATTGAAGATTTGCATAATGATCGTAGTTGGGTTGGCAGTTGAGTTTCCAGCTTAGCAGTGCACTCAACCCTTACTTTCCCAAGATTTGCTTGAGGTTCTGCAATTAAAAAATGGGTCAATCATTTAAATCATGCATGTTGATTGATAAAGGAGTAATTAATCTCATAGAAGAAAAAGAAAAAAGTTAGGGACCAATAATTGTCACTGTCTTCTAAAGAAAAGGTAAAAGAAAAACTTGTGGAAAAAAAAAATAAAACAGTAATTGGTCAAGGTCAAGGATATGCAAATAGAAAATTGATAGACAAAATGGTCTTAGATAAATAAACTTTTTAGATTATTGATAACTTAATATCATCTTAAATCTTTTAATTATAATAGGTGAACTATTTTTGCAATTAGTTTACTATTTTCTTAATTTATTTTTAATTTAAACTTCTTTTTTCTTTTAAAGAAAAAATTTCAAACTTCAAAATCTATTTATCATTTTAAATAATCCTACAACTATTTATTTTACCGTTGTTTTTCAAAAGATAATAATGTTGTTAATATTTAATTTGTGAAAGTATATATTTGTTTTTTTTTTATAAGAAATTCCATTTGAATTTTAGTAAACCTTAAAATTATATGGGGCTTGTTCCCCCTAAGGATTTTTCATAGTTTATTTGTTTCCCTTTCACAAATAACATCAACAATAACAGTACAAGTGGTCTATATGTAAATATTTTGTAAATAAACAAGAAAAAAAATTGATAACTTTAATGCACATTAAAAATGGAAAATCATAACGATTTTTTTTTCAGTTAAAGCAGACTCAATGCAAAGCCTACAAAGACTTGGTGTATATATATACTTTTTTCTAAAAATTAATTTGTAATAGTTTAAGATATCAAATTTGTAGAATTGACTTAACATATTTATTTTATTACACCTCATACTTTAAAAATAATAAAATTTTTTTTTGGATTAATTAAAATGATAACAAACTTCTTAAAAATACAATTTCCAAAATTATTTTAATTTAATCAAACACTTATAATAAAAACCCATTATTATAGACAGATAAATAAAAGAAAGTTGAACGAACCGGTCGGCCTAGACCCCAAGGGCACGGCATTCCAACCCCAACAAAAAATAAACATAAAACCGAAGGAAAAGCCCAACATCTTTCACACTAATAATTGAGATTTAATTAATTTTGTTAATTTAATATTTTGGTTTTTAATTTTAATAATTCGTAATAATATTTAACCAGAGAGATCGTCTTCTTCGTCTCTGCTCTCCGCCCACCAAAACCTCTCGGCCCTGTCTGAATCTCACTCTTTCTCTCTATCTCTCTCTAAAACCCTCCCTCAAACCCGACCATAGACAACCTCGAATTCCCACAAAAACCTCAAGATACCCACAAACCCCCAATCGTTAGCAAAGAGAGGAATCCGCATAACCATGGCGGCGACTGCCCCGTGGCAACCCAAAGAAGAAGGTTTTACAGAGATCTGCGGGCTGCTTGAGCAGCAGATTTCGCATTGCTCTTCTTCTGCTGATAAGTCTCAGATTTGGCAGCAGCTCCAGCATTACTCTCAGTTCCCTGATTTCAATAACTATCTCGCTTTCATTCTCGCACGCGCTGAGGTAACCCCAAATTTTATCTCTTTATTTTAATTTTATTTTCTGTAGTAACGAGAAAGCGGGTTGTAGGTAATTTTTTGTGTCGAACGGGTATGCTTGGATTGTATTTTTGTTTGCTGAATTTGCTTGGATTTTTTTTTTCCGTGGGCGGGTGGTGTTTAATAGGATTGTTTTTTTCTTTTTTTTCTCTACTGAATTGGAACTTGTTTTATTTTATTTTATTTGGGGATTATGGTTCGATTGAATTGAACTATCCCTTTTGGTGGATTTGATTGGCGTGGTTGGTTACTGGGAAAGTAGTGAGTTTTGGCTGGATTTTGGTCTGAGAAGTAAGGAGATACCTAGTGGTTTTTTTGGGTTTTATTGGAATTTTGTGCTAGATTGCTTTGTTGTTTTATTATCAAGGTGTTCTGATCGAGTTTGTTGACTTGGGAATTGGTGTTTGACCTATTTGTATTTGGAGAAGGGCATTAAGTCGATGAAGCTGGTTCAATTGATTCTTTGATTTTTTTGTTTCAAAATTCATGCCATGTTTGGTTGACGTTTTATTCATAATCTCTTTGCTTATGATGGAAGTATTTACACTGCCTCTTTGGTTGTGGTGGAACCTTGTGGCAGGGAAATTTCAATTGGCATGAATTAATTTTTTTATGGAAGCCCAATTTGAGCATGCTTGGGTTTCCAATGGAATGTGGCTGGTTCTGATACTATTTTGTGTGGCATTTAATTTATCATCATTTTGAATAGAGCAATCAAAAGTTGGTGCTACCAATGAATATTGTAATTCCTTGAATGTTCTTGTTATGTTATTATTATTGTTTCTCAAATGATTTAAGCTCCAGGAAAAGTCCTTTTATTGTTGCAATTTGCTCACAATTTATATTAAAAACAGTATCTACTTCACTAAAGAGTGTTAAACATAAATCATAAGAAGCCAACCCTTCTGTCCAACCTAAAACTTTAAAGTTTTTATTTTATTTTATTGTTTTTGTGTTCTGCTTAGCCCACCCTTTTATCTAACCAAAAAAGGTTTGTTGTTGTTTTTTTTTTTTTTTAATTGTGTGTCATCTGATTAATTGTATTTTCACATATACTTTACTTTTCGAGTCTGTTTCTGTGACTGAAAATTTTGTGCTTTTATAAAAGTTTAGTGCTGACAAATTTATCTTCAGAGACTTGCACATTTTTATATTTTAAACATGAACTTGTCTAAGTAGGTAGTTTGAAGAAAATCAATATTTTGTGATAATCAGTTAAATATCCTCTAGGATTTTTGGGTTATCTGCAGATGGAACTCTAGTGATGGGTTTTTTAATTTTTTTGTTTCGCATTTTGGGGTTTGAACAGGGTAAGTCTGTGGAGGTTCGACAAGCTGCAGGTCTGCTTTTAAAAAATAATCTAAGGACTGCATATAAGTCGATTGACCTTGTACACCAGCAATATATAAAGTCAGAGTTGTTACCTTGCTTGGGAGCAGCAGATAGACACATCAGGTCTACAGTTGGGACCATTATAAGTGTTATTGTTCAACTAGGGGGAATTCAAGGATGGCCTGAGTTGTTGCAAGCTCTCGTAAGTTGCTTAGATAGTAATGATCTAAATCATATGGAAGGAGCTATGGATGCATTATCCAAGGTATGTAATTTTTAAGAGTTAAACTGAATTCTACTAGTTCCTAATGAAGAGAATGCTTCTTTTTCTTAGAGGTCCTTTGTTATTCATGTTATATTGCTAATAACTATTGCTTTGTTCACCTCGGACAAATCTTTCCTTGCTACTCATGTTTGGCAATTCTGATATAACCTAACTAGCACGTTGTTGCTCATAGTTTTATAAGACATACTATATATTTGGTCCAGGAACTAATGAAAATTATTAATTTGTTAAATGCCTGTTATTTTTTTGTGCAAAGACCCCAGAAAAAAAGTCAGTTGTGTGACATTTAACATAGCTATTTCTTAAAGGTTTATAATTTCTAATGTAGTATCTCTCATTTAGTCTTCATGTAGTTGAACCCTGGACTATCAAGATGATTATGGGAAAAACCTGCAACACATTCATTTTTTTTTTCTATAGAAAAATGCTACCTTTTTTTCTTTTCTTTTTTTCGTTTAATAAATTTTAATCAGTTTATCCATGTCTAACTATTGTTGCTGTTGTTTTCTATCAAGTTTACCTACATGTTGTGTGTAAAATGCAGATTTGTGAGGATATTCCTCAAGTGCTTGATTCAGATGTAACTGGGTTAGCTGAACGACCCATCAACATATTCCTTCCTAGATTGTTTAAGGTGACTAATATTTTATGTTACTAAAATTTCGCTTGTATGTGTAAATAATAACCTTTTCTGTTGAATTGTTACATATTCTGACAGGAAACTTATAACGTTTTCCTTCTTTTTTGTTTTCTGGGCCTTTTTTTTTTCCTTCTGGTACAGTTTTTCCAGTCACCACATTCCTCTCTTAGAAAGCTTTCCTTGGGTTCTGTAAATCAATACATTATGTTGATGCCAAATGTAAGTTTATTTGCTAGCCTTGTTCTATCAGTTTGAAGATCTTAATCGGGTACTTTGTAGTAGTAAAATTTATTATTTGATAATTGGTTGCAGGCTTTATTTGTATCCATGGAGCAATATCTTCAAGGTTTGTTTGTCCTTGCTAATGACCCCACCTCAGAAGTGCGGAAATTGGTAAGTTGTGTCCTTGTCTTATGCATGCGAGTTTATTATGTGAAACCTAATATATAATTCTCCATATTGGATTTTAAAATTCTTTTCGTTTCCGATATATTAAAGTAAATTGTAGTTCCTTGGTGGCTTAAATTTTTAGCTATTTGGCTTTGAGACATTTGCTTTTTGTTTTTTTATTTTCTTTGCAAGTTTATAATCAATTTGTTTGTGGAAGGTCCTTCGCTAAACATGTTTGGCTCCCGCATATTATGCCAATATTGTGTATAAAGTGCCTATAGTACTCGGAGGAAATGGTCGTGCTTTTGCTTACAGCTAAAATTGTTTACAGCATAGTTTACTCCTTTGAGTTTTGTAGAAGTTTTGCTATTAATGATGGATAGGAGGGCGTCATAATTTTTTTTACGATTGGCTATATACTCACCTCTTTTCTTTTTGTACATCTCCTTGTTGAACAGGTTTGTGGAGCATTTGTTCAGTTAATTGAAGTCCGTCCTTCTTTCTTGGAGGTATTCTTATGGTGATGCATATAATATGTGTTTTTCACTTATATCACACATATTTTTCCAAAGTTCCCAGCCTTTTGTAATGCCCATGTATCTTGGGGGAAGTACTGAACTAATTGGCATCTTATTTAGCATATTATTTTTGTATTGCAATGTCTTTTGTCTAATCTGATGTCATCACTTATTCTTTTATTGTTGTCGAAATGATTTTCTGAACTATACTGCAGCAACACCTAAGGAATGTGATTGAATACATGTTGCAAGTTAATAAGGATGCTGATGATGAAGTGGCCCTTGAAGCCTGTGAATTTTGGTAATATTCCAATTTATAAATTACACATTTGAACTGATAGTTGGGATTGTTTATGTAGCTTCCAGAACTATTCTGAAAGTGATTGGTAGTGGGTTAAGGGCTTTCTTTGTTGCTTCGTGCTTGACCCTATATTACCTAAAGTACTAGGTGCATTTGATAACATAATTATCTAACAGCCCCTTTGTTGGCAATAGCATTGATTTATTTTCTTATTGAAAGTGCTGCATCATGATGATCTTCCTTTGGTTTATCATTCCTGCCATTACCAATAAATATTGGGGGCCAACAATCAATCACCTTTACCAACTAATCCATGCAACAAGTTCAATCTGTCACTATTGTCCACCAAGTAATCATTTTGCTCATCTTATCTAAAGGTGCTGTTTTCAAGAGGTTGTAGTTGAACTAAGTGATAACCAATGGCATGGAAAATGGAGAGTTGTTGCGGTGTTAGATGGTCGATGCCTGACTTGGACTTGCAAAATATTTTGATAGAAAGGGATAGAGAGTAATATTTTTTGTACAGCTACACAGTTCACATTAAAAATTGAGTGAGAGATTCTGTTGTCTCATGAATGCAAAAGGTTGATTTTAAATGAAGTTGACATTCTAGGAAAATAAGTGACCTTTATATGAAGAATTCTTTAATAGGTAGTATTCTATTCATGCATAATCCTGTATATACTTTATGTTTAGTGTTATCGTCAAGGTATGAGTGCATTGCTATTTTCTATAACTTTCTTGTATAAAGCAGGAGATGCATATTATTGCTTTTATGAAATACTCAAACTGGAATGTTTCACCCTTTTGTGTTATGATGTTGGCAACTCTTGTCCTCTGTCTTTTATTTTTATTTTTTATTTTTATGGTGAAAAAATGGAGGTTAAAGCCCTAAAAACCTTTTCCTCTGTCTTTAGATATTTTGTACTTTAATGTTTCATCTTTATAATGATTATGTTACATAGGTCTGCATATTGTGAGCAGTTACCCCCTGAGAACTTAAGGGAGTTCTTGCCACGACTAATTCCGGTATAGCTTATTGTTTTGAACATTTATCTTATTTATCATTTTTACGCTGGATTTATGTAGCTTTTATTTTAACTTTGATAGCCTCTGTAGGTTTTGTTGTCAAACATGGTTTATGCTGATGATGATGAGTCGCTACTTGAAGCTGAGGTTAACTCTGCTATTCTCTTTGTGTTTTGGAGAAATTATAAATTGCCATTTGTCAAGTTAACAAGTTTCCATCAATTTCATTTTTGCAGGAGGATGAGTCTGTACCAGACCGTGATCAGGTTGGAACTGCTTTTCTCTGTTGAATTCATTAATTAAACTTTCTGATTTTTCAAACGACAATCTTGATGCCCTTAAATGCATGCAGGATATCAAACCTCGTTTTCATTCATCACGGTTTCATGGATCAGATGGTGTGGAAGATGATGTATGTTGCCACATAATATTTTCTCCCATTTCTTTCAATTGATTTTTAAGAAGAAATTTTTTTAAATTGTTTTGTTATCATTTGACTAAATGAATGTCACTTGATTACATTCTGCTTGATTTTAGGGTTTTATTTGCCCTTCTCTCTCTCCTAAAAATGAGGTTATTGAGTGAAATGTTTGCTGACCAAGCTTGAATACAGGATGATGATATCGTTAATGTGTGGAATTTACGCAAATGCAGTGCAGCTGCCCTTGATATCATCTCAAATGTGTTTGGGGATGAGATACTTCCAACATTGATGCCCTTAATTCAGGTGATTTATTTGGTATTATAGAAAACCATTTGATTCTGATGTGTTCTTTCTTCATCCAATGCTTCTCTTCTATTCTTTCAACCCCCTATCACTGCCAAAAAAATAAAAAAAATACAAGAATCTCTTCCTCATTGCTCCCTCCTAATTGGCTGCGAGGTTGCTCTAGCTGGTCCACATGATTTTTGGAAACTTGCATGGTGTTTCCTTCAGAAATTACTGGTCTAGATTACGCATGTTTGATTAAATTCTTTGGTTGTTAAGGCAATAAGTTTACTATTGTTTATCTCTTTGAGGAAATAGTTTGAAAATTACTTATTTATATTATTATAATGAATAATGCAATATTCTTCAATGGTCGGCTTACTATGGACAAGGTTGTATGATGATGGTGTATGTGCATGTGTATGCATGTATTAAAGAGATAAACTTTTAGCTCATCATCAATTGAAATGAATGTTGAGAAACTTGACAATATGTAGCTTTAGCAACCTCTGATACTTTCTTCTTATAACTTGTGCATGGCATATCGACTTCTGGTTAGTTCTTTTCTTCAAGTCAACAAATATTTCTTTTTCCATGTATAATTATATTAGAAGCATAGATTAGTTAAACCAATGTTCTGATGGATTTGCTTTGCCCAGGAGCAATAATTGCTTAAAGTTGACAGGTTTAATGACTACCTAAACCTACTTATCTATGACCAGGCATTAAAATTGTTGGAATTGTCCACTTATTAGAATGGTTAAGTATGGGGCTTCTTAGTTTTTTTAATTACAAGTGGGACAAAATGTATTTGTTTATTGGACGATCTCACGCAGCAAGCTTGTAAATCTTACAAGTGTATGTTTCCATTTTCTAAATATCTGCAGGTCAAGTTGTCTGCTAATAGTGATGAAGCTTGGAAAGAGAGGGAAGCTGCTGTTTTGACTCTTGGTGCCATTGCTGAGGGCTGCATTAATGGTCTTGCTCCTCATTTGCCAGAGGTATTTTCTGAGTTTGTTTGCTTAAGTTATGAAGTTTATTCTCATGCTTGTAGAATAATGGTGAAAATACTATGCTTGTTTCTTTTCCAATTTCAATTTGTTAGCCATGCCTTCTATGTTGGTTTTTCATATTTTCAGTTACATGCTTGCTCCCTTTTCTCTTATAACCCCCTCCAGCACTCCATTGTTTTTCTTTTCAACTCATATTTCGAGCCATAGCTTTTAATATTATTATTTGGGTACTTATTATGGCGTTACATTGCTTATCTATTTGCAATATCCTTAATGGGAATATTAGAATTTATGTTCGCAATGGAATATTAGAATTTGTGTTCACAATTTAGTGTTCTTTTCCTCTTTACATGTGAAATATATATGTTTCGTATTTCTTTTATAAAATCTTTTAGCTTGTAGTTATTATCATCTTTAAGCCCATGATCAGTTTTCTTACCTTAATACAAGAAAAAAATAGAAAAATAGAGACCATTGTGTTTCCATTTTCTATTTGTTCTCTTGCTGATTCAGAACATTGAAACATTATTAAACTTTTGTTTTTAAAACATCGTGCAGATTGTTGCATATCTAATCCCTCTATTAGATGATAAGTTTCCTCTCATACGGAGTATTACCTGTTGGACACTTTCTCGTTTCAGTAAGTTTATTGTTCAGGTATGATTAGGTTTTATTTTTATTTTATTTTTAATTTTTTCATGTAAAAGATTATTTAATTCATCTTGATGCCTTTCTATTTTTTGTTATAGAATTAATCAAAGCGTTATTGAGAATTTAACAATCTCCATGATAATTATATTTGAGAAATAATAAATGATGTAGCTTTTGTGAGGTTGGTTAGGGAAGAGAGAATGATGAATATTATTTTAGTTGCAATGCCCTTTTTCTTCTTAGGATGCTGGACACCAAAAAGGTTATCAGCAATTTGACAAGGTTCTTATGGGGCTTTTGAGAAGAATATTGGACAGTAACAAACGCGTTCAAGAGGCTGCTTGTTCAGCTTTTGCGACACTTGAAGAGGTTTTTTTTAAATGAAGTTCAATCTTTCATCAAATGCAGTTCAAATTTATCTACATAAGTATCTGGATCTCTATGGTTTTATATTAATTTACAGGAGGCTGCAGAAGAGTTGGCACCACGGTTGGAAGTAATTTTGCAGCATCTTATGTGTGCTTTTGGAAAATATCAGGTTTTTTTCCTGGCCTTGATCATTTTATGGACTCTATTGTGAATTGCTATACAATGCTTTTCTGTTGGATTACGGAATGGGTTTTTTATGCTTTAATGAGTGCTCTTTTAGTTTATCACTCTTTGCCTTCCTTAATAAATATTTCTGCATTTATATATTCAGAGACGGAATCTCAGAATTGTGTATGATGCTATTGGAACCCTAGCAGATGCTGTTGGTGAGGTGCTAAATCAGGTACCATTATTATGCTAACAAATGTGCCCCAAAGTGACTCCCTTCTGGCAGCTCCCATTTTTTCACTCCAGTTATTTATTCAGTCAGGAATCATCGAGTTTAATACATGCTTCATTTATAGTAAAGACAAATATTTACATTTGATGGTTGTGATGTTTTCCAGCCAACATACCTTGATATTCTGATGCCGCCATTGGTTGCTAAGTGGCAACAACTTTCAAATGTAGACAAAGACCTCTTTCCACTGCTTGAGTGCTTTACATCTATATCACAGGTATATGTCACTGTTTTCTTTTGAGTGCCTTTTATTGTATTTTGTACTTTAATCCTCAGCACATTCGTAATATATACATATGTACATACATTGGAAATTGCAGCATATAGCCTAACATATGTTAAGTTTCATGATGATACTATTCACGGACACATATGATACATCAATATTAATCAAAATAATTTCTTTTGGTGTTAGTAAAGTAGGTTAATTGTAATTCTATGTTGTGGTCAAAAACTGAAAGTGAAAATCTTTTTGCACCCAAGGAAGATGGTAATTTGCCTTTCAAAATGAAATTAATTATCGGATATCAACATCCGATTTTTGGAAGTTTTATAACTTCTATATTGTTTTAAAAATGATGTTCATAGTTTATGCTATTGATGCTTTTGTTTATATTTAAGGGTGTGTATGTGATAAAAGGATTAAGAATATAATTTTTTTACAGAGAAAAACACACACATACACATGCTTATGGATATACATATTTAACAATAATTAGGTATGTATCCTACAATTGCGTGTGAGAATACAAGCATGACATGTTTTTTTTTTTTCACTTAAGGATAATTTTTCAATAAACATTTTGATGACCATATACATGTCATGTCTGTTTCTAAACATAACTTTTTGAATTAAATTAAATTATATATAGGAGAAAGAGGATGCCAAATCCCTATACCAAAAGTGCAATAATATATAAATAAATTATAGACCATTCTTCCAGTATCATAATATCATTTATCTCTTCAACTCCTTAGGGTGTGTTTGGTTATAAGAACGAAATCAATAACGGCAAGAAATAAACTAAGTAATGAAATTGCAGAGGTATTCCATTCCTTTCTTTGGTTGAAACTTGGAATTGATTTGGGAATATATAATTGAATTTATTATGATATTTGGTTACTGAATATGGATTGAGAGATGAGATATGAGAGAGGATAGAAGAAAGAATGATGAAGGTAAATAGAAAAAGTATATATATATATATATATAGAGAGAGAGAGAGAGAGAGAGAGAGAGAGAGAGAGAGAGAGAGAGAGAGTACTTGAAGCATGTAGAATGAGACATCTTTCAAATAATAATATACTCCAACAATCTTTCATAATTTTAATTTTCTACTGAATGTTTAACTTCTATAGTATAGTGGTAAACAATTGTTTATCCTAAATTTATTCAACTGATAGTATCTTTCAACGCTCTAAGTATTTTGCTAAAATATCATTCCTTGCTTCATTGCCATACTGATTTTAGCTCATGCAATGTATCTGTACTTTCTACATCTCTCTTTTGTATGTATATGTTGTTAAAAACCAAGTACCTAAATATAAAGAGAATTACCATTCATAGATGTATAGAAGTTCATTTTTAGCTTTAATTTCTTCAGGCATTGGGTACGGGTTTCTCTCCATTTGCTGAGCCTGTGTATCAGAGATGTATAAACATTATTCAGACCCAACAGTTGGCAAAGGTTAAGTGATGATATTTGGATTGTTTCTAAATTAATCATTGATTTATTTTTTATATTGGTATTTATTGATGCTCATAGGTGCCTGAAGTTAAAATTTCATCATTTGCTAGTATTTTTTTCTCCTTGTCCTTTACCCTATGCTTTATTTGACACTCAGATTTCTGCTTTAACCATTTATATCTTTAGGTCGATTATGTTAGCAATAGAAAGGTTATATATGATTCTTAATTAGTTTGCTACATGGAGTATGAAATAGATAAGGAGCTTAATTACTTCTACCCTAGGATATTAGCATTAGTACTTTTATGTCAACTGCTTTCAGTGAAATTCTTTTTTTATTATAGAAAATATAAAAAAATCATTCTTAGTTGTTGTTATTGAGTTTTATTTACTACTGAGCATTTGTGACGTTCACAAGAGGATGAAGTCTGTTTCTCTTCTTTTGGGTTATTTGAGCAACCTAAGGGAAATCTACTTCTGAGAACTTGGAAAAACATACTTTGGGGTCGTACTTTAATTTTCTTTTGACCTGGCATAGTGCTCCTTCAGATTATCACCATTTGTACACCAGAAATTATTTAAGTCTTAAATTTTCTAAATCCTCTAATTGCATATTTATTATTACTGTTGAACAGGTAAATTACAGGTTAGTAGGTTTCTATATGATACATATTCAGGTGTTTGAACTATCAGGAGTATAAATATGATCTGGTGGCTCCTTGCTGGTTTCTTTAAGGTGTTGCTTTGAACTCTATTGCAGGTTGATCCTGTTTCTGCTGGAGTCCAGTATGATAAAGAGTTTACTGTCTGCTCACTTGATTTGCTTTCTGGACTAGCTGAAGGTCTTGGCAGTGGGATAGAAAGTTTGGTAATCCCTTTCTCCATAATTATTTTATCAAGCCTTAATTACTTCATTTCTGAAACTGCACATTACTTTTTCTCATAAATGTGGTTTATAAATTTTGCTGAAGCTCTTCAAGTGCTTTAGAACTGAAATTTTATCCTTTTTTGTTGCTGTTTCATTTAATTGAGAATTTGCTTTCATCTCTAGTCTAATATTAACTATTGGAACTATAGCGCTGCCCTATTTTGAGTTCATTGGATCTTGTTAAGTCTTTTAAAAAAAGGCAATTATGGTGCCTAGATATGGGTCTTGGTGGAATGCCAATTGTGTCTCTTGTATGAGAATCAAGACCAGGGTTGTAGTCATTCTGCATGAGCTTTGGAAATTTCAATGTTAGCTCTGGGCATTTGATGTTTTTTGCCATATCCCTAATTATACCAATCTCTTGTGTTAATGCTACATTCAACGAAATGAACCCAAGTATATATGCAAAATTGAACCCTCTCAAAAGCCTTCATGGTTGTCTTGGTTTGTCTGGGTGTTGGTTGTGAGCAAAATTCAAACTTTTGAGACTCAAATTTGGCTGAACTTACAATTTATGCCTCAAATAAACAATTGACCATATGAAATACAAAATAATATGGACTTTGAGAATTGTGGTTAAAAGTAGCAGAAAGTCACAACAATCTATAAAATCAAGTGAAATTTAATGTTTAAAAGTTTTACAGAATATATAAAACATATATACATATAATGGATTATGTTTGGTTTGGTTATTTTTCCTCTTCTTTTTTTTGGTTTTTTTCAAGCAGCCCAGACTAATTATCTTATCCAATCTAAATCAACCTGCTTAGATTGGGTTGGGTCAGTTGGTTGAATGGATCCTTTTCCAATTTTTACTCTAAGGTCCATGTGTTAAGGCTGGTTGAATATGCTCCTTATTATGTGCTTCTTCTTGATGTTGTGCTTGGAAAATTTTCAGGTTTCAAAAAGTGATTTGACAGGCCTGCTTTTGCAATGTTGTATGGATGAGGCTTCAGATGTCCGACAGAGCGGATTCGCCTTACTTGGTGACCTTGCAAGAGTAAGTTGATATATCTACTTAATGATTTTACTTACGTATTAGGTTGGATTTCTTTCCCATTCTTCTTACAAATGCAAGTAAAACTACCAAGTCACGAATCTTGTAGTTGCTAGTTGTACCATTTGGGTAATTATTTGTCTATTTCATGTTCTAATATCTTACCATGCTCTTTGGTGATTTAATTAGGTTTGTCCTGTTCATTTGCGACCTCGGTTGTCTGAATTTCTTGATATTGCAGCAAGGCAATTGGTATGTTACACACTTTGCATGGTTTTGAGTGGTGATTTTGGAAGATCTTATTTTTACACTTGCATGACATCTTACTGTACAGAGCACTCCTAAGCTTCAGGAAACTGTTTCAGTTGCGAATAATGCATGTTGGGCAATTGGAGAATTAGCAGTTAAGGTATGTGATTTATTTTTAGTTTTTAGATTGTATTCATGCTTATACCTATCTCTTTAGTGGATTATTAGATTTAATACAATCATAATTTCAGTGATAGGTGTTATATATTATCCTCATTTTTTGTTATGTATGTGTGTGTGTATTGTGGAAAATTTCATTAATTTCATTAATTGAGAAAAAAATTATTACAGAGGATGTGGAATCCTGAATTGTGAAGTTGAAATAAAACTTAATACCATCCATCCAACTAAAAATAATCAAAGATACATGAATACTCTTACTCTTTGTTGCATTTAGATGAGAATCATATTCCTTACTAAATATTAAAATGTATAATTCTTTCATCTCTGCTTGTTTTAATGGTATTCAATGATAGTATGACATATGATAGTTTCAGCAGTGATGGATAGAAATATGTTCAAAATATATAATTGTTTCATACCATGAATAGCAGTTAGTGTTCATTATTAAAAATTCAAATGTGATAGAATTCTTTAGAGTGAACTAGCAATTCATTTTGAGAGTAATATGCAGCTTTTTCATGAGATATTAATTGTAAGTTTTGATATCATTACCTTGAGGATGTATGGTTCTTATAGGCGGTGAATTAGCTATTGCAAACAACGATACTCATGTAATCTTAATTTTTTCTTATTGGATAAAAAACTTTATTAATGATAAGTACACATTACATGAAATTAAAAATGATGAGAAATTTGCAGCAAAATAAATTGATTTAATTGCAAAAATCCTTCCAATTCTGCAAAAACAAAGAAATTGGGATATCCATGAACTCCTCTATAGCAGGTGCCAACTCTTATCTTCAAAATTCCTACCAATCTTCAAAAATCTTACCAATTCTTTCCAACCCTGATGACCAAAACAAAGGTACTATGGAAGAAATCCCCCAACTTTCCTTCTTTTGCTGCCCCCCAAAACCTTTAAAGTTATCAGAAACTCTGAACAAATTTGGGGCCCAAACAAACCCTGCTTCATTCACCAGCCAACATCATAATTTAGTAGCGATTTCACAATGGAGGAAGAAACAATCAATGGACTCATTGACAAACAAAATGTCTTCAATTATGTAACATATCACATGTATTTAAATTGCCATGCTCAAGAAGCCAAAGAAACAATTAAACCTTCAACCACATACTTGAAGGATACCCGTATTTTATTTTGCTGATAAATGATCTAATGAAAAAGCTTTATATGTCTCACCTTTTAGTTTTTTGAGTCTTATTAATTTCTGTTCAATATTAAAGAATGAATAGCAATTATGGACATACACTGTCCTGCTTCAAGTTGAATAAACGAGTCTCATTTTTCAATATCCTGTTGTGTGCTTATATTAAAGTCCTGCAATTGCCGTGGTTTTATACCTGGAGTTGCAATAGGCATGGTTTTGAGTTTGTGAGCAGTTGCTAACTTTCTAGTATGTGTTCATGTCCTATTGGTGCATGTCTCTCTGCTTCATGTTAGTTTATTTTGTTTCTGAATTAGCTATAACAATGCATAACTATTTCACTATGATTATCTAGTTTCTTAATGGAATTTTCTGAATTTGAATGTCAGGTTCGTCAAGAAATTTCTCCAGTTGTCATGACAGTTATTTCATGCTTAGTCCCCATTCTCCAGCATGCAGAGGTGATTATATCTTCTGCTATTGTTTGTTTGTTTATTCTGGAGGATGTTTCATTCTTACTTGCATTTGTTGACTGAACAGGGGATCAACAAGTCGCTTATAGAAAACAGTGCAATCACACTGGGAAGGCTTGCATGGGTTTGCCCAGAGCTTGTGTCCCCACATATGGAGCATTTTATGCAACCATGGTGCAGTGCTTTGTCCATGTAAGTTTTTATCTATCTGCATTTTTTGGGGTTTTTGTTTAAAATTAAATAAATAAATAAATAATGTGTCAGGCATCTTCTGATGGATGTATCTAATGTCTTGCCATCCTATATATGTTAGATGCTTGTGTATAAATCATAACACGTTTCTGCAAGAGTTTAGATCGATTAGGAATTATGGAATAAGTATAATGATTACTTTTCATCAAAAAGATTACTTTTAAATGAAGATAGAGAATCATTATAATTGCTAGAGAATAAAAAGAAGGGCTGGACTACTTTCATATTACTATGGGGCAATAATGATTACTTTTTTACTCTTTCTTCCAGATTATTTGAAAATTGAGACAAATGAAACTTTTATAATCTTTCAACTTTTTTTTTTTTTTTTTTTTGAGCATTCAATTCCAAATGAGTTACAACCCATTTAAATTGGATAGTATGCTGCTGGTATTTTTGCTACTAGCTTAATTTTCCCGTGGATTTACAGTTGGTCCATTTCTAGTAAGTCTGTGTTGTGTTAGCTATTTGAGGGGGAGTGCTAGAGTGTGCATGTTGAGATTGAATTTTTTTTTTTGGGTGAATTTAAGCTTTTGGGATTAATGGTAATCTAACATGATAGTAAGTCTCAGACCTTGCTTGATGGTAAATAAACATAGCAAATAGGTGACATGCTGTTGAAGGTGCATGGTATAAACTGACTGTTAAAGAGCTAGACTCCATTGGAGGCCATGATCTTGTAATGGACTTAATGAGCACTATCTCATCATCTTCTTCTCTTCCTGGCAAGTATATTGCCCATTTCCTAACACAGAATATACTTTAAGAATTTTGTTGAAGGAAGAATTTACTATTTAAAAATAAGGTTTCATTATCAACCTTGGTCTTATAATGCAAAAAAATAATCCTATTTACGAGCTGTGTTGCAGTCCGCAGACATTCTGTAAAATCTGACTGGAATCTAGCATGCCATGCCAAACATTAACAAGAAAATCAATTCTTGAGCAAAATGTTTTAGTTTCTTGATGGGCATAGACTTAATTTTAGTATACCATATTATTACAGTCCTCATGAACAATTAATATTTGACAGGATACGTGATGATATAGAGAAAGAGGATGCCTTCCGAGGTCTATGTGCAATGGTATGCTTCTACATTCTTAAATATTCTTACTATACGTGCATGGGTATCTTTTACAATTTCTGCTATGTGCAATGGTATGCTTCTTCGTTCTTAAATATTCTTACAATGCGTGAATTTCTGCTTGGTGTTTGCTAATGCTTTCAGGTTAGAGCAAATCCATCGGGAGCAATAAGTTCGCTCGTCTTTTTGTGCAAAGCGATTGCAAGTTGGCATGTAAGTATGGTATTGCATTTATCTCAAGATCTGAGAAGCCTGTGGTTTGCATATAAAGTTGTGACTTGTTATGTCCGTAGGAAATACGAAGTGAAGAGCTTCGTAATGAAGTATGCCAAGTGTTGCGTGGTTATAAGCAGGTTAGTATTGATTTTTCTTTGTAGCATTCCTCAGGAGTTATCCCTTTAAGTAGCATTTCAGTAACAACAGACAAGAATGAATTACAAATCTAATCCCTTTTTCCCAAAATAGGAGAATAAAAAAAGGATTTAGAGTTGGAGTATTGTCAAAGATGGGATGATGTTTATCTTCAAGCTAGGAATAAGTCGATGTCTATTTAGAAATAAATTATTTACTTGCCTGAATTTTGTATTTTGCAGATGCTGAATGGAGCATGGGACCAATATATGTCTGCTTTAGAGCCCCCTTTAAGGGAGAAACTTTCAAAATATCTAGTGTAACAATGTTATAGTAACAGATATATTTTCCCTGCTGGTTCTCGTCTCCGTTACGTGCTCATCAGAGCTGTGTCTGGATCACTCTGTCGGTCATTTTGCGCTTTGTCCAGTAATATTGCAGTCGTGAGCCATTTAAGCCAAGATCAAATTTTCATCCCTAATAGCTCAAGGGTAAAGCTTTCTGTGTCTGTTGGCCCTATTGAAGCTCGAGGTTAATTTGCACCTCTTCCTTAACTTAAGGCGGGCCCATGCAGCAGTTGACTTGAGAAAAATGAAGCAGCTCTGGTTGGGACAAGGATAATGGTGTACAGGGATGTGGATTTCCGAGCTCTGTGTGTGTGTGTTTGTATGTGTGTGTGTTCTTTGAATTCTTGTATTTTGAAGAAAGTCAAGAAACATCTCTTTCGAAGTATTGGAATCGTCAGTTTTCATTGAAGGCGAGTCACATCTCATTCTTATGTTGGAAGCAAATCATATATTGGGTTTTCAATTTTTCGACAAGTTAACCATTTTAGCAGATAGGGTTGGTCTGATTTTTTGTAGATTTTGTACAAGGGGTTTTGACACACTGAGAATTTTTTAGTATTGTCTTATTTATAATTTTCGAAGGAATTATAGCCTTTCTTTGAGGATTAATTATGTGGTTATTCCTGCTGCATTAAGCAGCTCTGGTATTTCGGTTTTGATTCTGTAACGTTAACATTTCATGAATTGATTGAAGATGGGTCATGATTGGAGTTCAACAAAAAGAATGTTATTGAAAATGGAGCTGGGATTTTTTTTTTCTGTGTACTGTGATATTTTTATTATGCTTTTTCCTGTTTTTCTATTTCTTCTTGTGTTGACGTGTTTGCTACTCTTTACCATCCTTGACTGCATACCTGTTCTAAATGTTAATTTTTTTAGGGGTTAATGTTCTAAATGTTGTTTTGGCGAGTAGGTTGGGTTCATAACCCATCAGTCAGTGGTCTAGAAGAAGGAAATGTTACACTTGCTCAAATAATAGATTGTTCACGAATACATTTGTAAATTCTAGTCTTGAAGCAATCTAAAGCCTAATTGGACCAGATTATTAGATCAGTTTTTTTATTTGTATTTTATTAGTCTTTGCGCCTCTTTAAAAAGAGGAATTTAAAAATAATCTTAATAAGATACAATAGTGTTATTTAGAGAAGGTAAATCTTGTGGAAAAATACAAAAAATTAGACCATTTACAATTTTCCAAAAATAGCATAGCTTCACCTACAATTCTAAAAAAAGGGCATAGCTTTTGCAAAACAATGTTTTAAAAATCGTCTTGATGTATTAGACAAAGCGAGTCTCAACTGCCTTGAGGTTTAAAAACCTTGCAACACGCTTTTGATGGGAACATCCAAATTTTTGCAGTTCTTGAAGAACATCCCTTCAAGAGTTTCCCTGCAGTTGGGTCTTGATCGAGTGTAGTGGAGTCTAGCACTCATTTTGCTTTTCATAGTGCAGAGACTATGTCACATTCAGCACCATCCAATTTGGATTTTCGGCAATGTCAATGAGTATCACCAGCAAAATCAGACGGACATTGTTGTCGTCATTTTTTTTTTTGTTTTTTGTTTTTTTGTTTTTGTTTTAGGGGTCCAAATAGATGATAGATGCAAAAGATAACAAATCTTGTTGTGCGTTGAAGAGTATATTGAGCCATAAGAGAGTGACTTGAGAGAGTAAATAAATTAGAAACTAAGGAACAATGAACTTTCTCGTCACAAATTTTATGATTTTGTGATTTTTTTAATATGTTTTACTTTCTTTCTATATTATTTTATTTTATTTTTGTTTGATTTAATGCTTCTTGTTCCGCTTTAAAGCTTACGCCAAACTTCAACTTGGCAAAATGTCTCAAGCATGTATTAAGACATTCAAAACCTTGATGCAAAGAAATGAACTTTTGCCTTTCTCCTCCTCAAATGTATAGCATCTCCTTTGGCTTCAATCAGTGAGTTTGAAATAGAATTCCAAGAAAAATCCTACTCCTATATGATATATAGACAACATATCAGATCCTTCAAACTTCTTAGAATTAACCACTGCTGTTGTCATATCACAAGCCATGAGAGATATCTAATCTATGAAAGTTAATCCTAGAGAGACAAAATTCCAAGCACTCACAATATCTGATATGAAAGACCATTATTGTTGCTGTGTCATTTGGTTCTATGAGGTTCTCCTCAGAAGCAAAGCCAACAGATAGCTGAGTGCAGAGTCAACTGATGAAAGTGCTATGATGAGCAGCGCTACAAGAACAAGCGTGAAAGTTGCGGTCTTCAGCTGCAGGAAATGATTAAGTATTTCCACCATAATCCAAACAAACATCTTCAACAAAGTTAAAAAGATTTAATAGACAAACTCTGTACATAAACAAATTCTCCACTAAATGGGAAAATTTACCAATCTGATACATACCGTGGTATGGAAGCCTGGCCATTCTATGTATTTGAGTTGACTAGGCTGCTCTAACAGAAAAAAGAACAAAGATCTCATCCCCCTAAGAAATAGGAAAACCATTCATCAACAATGTAGTAGATATTTAAAATCTTATCTTCTATGAACAATTTTTAAAATGTTTTGTCATATTTATGCAAATCCATCAACTTTTTTATTTTTTATTTTTTTTAGGGTCTAAAAAGACTAAATGTTCAAATCTGAGTTAAGCAAACTGAATAAAAAAAAGGGACTTTTTACCACAATGTATCTTTGACAAGAGTAAGCAAAAAAGGTTCTTCAGGTGAGTCATCATCAAACTTGGACGGGTAATTATCCCTTCTAGCAGGCAGAGCACAAATGGTGCCAAACCCACACCCAGATGAAAACTCAATAATCCCTCTTGGAATCTGCCAAAAGAATTCCACTAGGGGTTGGGATTATAGATTCAACTATACAAAAATCATTAAACGAGATTGAGTAAAAAGGGGAAAAAAAAAAAAAAAAAATTACCCTTTTGGATGCCACTTTAATCGCATTGTATTTATTGAATTTTCCCACATTATATTGCTGATTCCGGGCTGGTAGTAGATTGGCGTGGATGGGATGGCGAATCAAACCTGTACAAATGGAGAAAAAGAAAATTAATGAAAAATAATTTCAGAGAGAGAGACAGTGAGTGAGTGAGAAGCTAACCTGAATAGATTGCCATGGACGGAGAATTGCTACTCTTTGAGTATAGAAGAGTTAAGAACCCTAACGATAAAATCAAACAGAAATATGGAGGAAATTAATTCAGTGAACATATAAATTTGATAAATACATAAAAACGAAATCAAAACTGGCAAGAAAGCTCACAGCCAAACAAGGTCCTATATTAGCGTCCATCGTTAGGGTTAGATTTCTGATTTACTGAGAAAATCAAGAATGGAAACCCACCGTTTCAATCAAATGGAGGAGTTAACGAGGTGCTCAGTGGTCACCTATTCGGAGTCTCTGTCTCTGAGACTCAGAATACGAGCTCTTTCACAGAGAGATAAGAAAGGAGAGAGAGAGAAAAAAAATAAAAATGGTTAGCATACAAAAAGTGAACGACAACGTTTCAATCTACAATTATACTGTTTTGACTTTACTTTTCAAGTTTCAGCTAATTAGATACTATTACCTAATTTTTCAAAAATCTATGTTCTTTTTATCTTTATTTTTTCTTTTAAAGATTTTAAAACACACAATTATTATAAATAATACCAATATAACAACATTCAAAAGGAATAGGAAAGTAAAAGTACATCTGAACAATACAAAACAAATTTATAACAAAAACAAATGTATTTTAGTGACCAAGCCAGTATTAAATTTATTTGCTTTTTTTCTTTGCTTTTTTTTTTTTT
>QANX01008162.1:0-37344 GCA_003254975.1 Ochetophila trinervis | reverse complement strand
AAAAAAAAAAAAAATGAAATTTCCATACATGTGAGAAAAAATGATTAATTTTTTTTATACGACATTAATGCTTAACCTATGTTTATTCTATCTAGGAAAAGAAAAAGGACGAATACAATTCTTCATTTTATTTTTATGAAAATAAATTTTAATTTATTTTTAACAATTTTCAACGTTCTTTTCATTGAATGAAAGGGCTACCAAATTATGAGTTTTGACATTATTAGTTGGTCACATGACTTGGACAGTCACTGGGCCCATTAAAGTAACCTCTGCCACTTGTTACAATATAAGATTAATCACAAGTTTTTAATCTGTATTTACGTTGCGTCTTGGACTTTTTTTTAAGATGTTTCACATCAAAGTTTTTATAATTTATTTTATATTAGTTTACTTTTTAAATTGACTAATATAAAATTAAAAAATGATTAATTTTTTAATAATTTATTTATTTATTCATTTTGTTTATAAATTGAGAAATTCTTTTTTTTTAAGTTTTGTTATTAGTCAATTTAAAAATTATACTTATATATGTAAATTGAGTACATGAAATTTAAAAAAAAAAAAATCTAATATGAAATCTGACCAAAATATAGAATATTAAAAAACAATTAAACCTAAAATCAACTATAAGATGAGGAAAAAAAAATTCGAAAAAAATATAACAAGAGTCTTGGATAGGAAAGTAGGTGCCCCTACCATTATTTTAGGTAGCAAATACTATTTCGCCTTTGAGACCAAGCCCACATATTTTTTTATTTTATTTAATTGTAAATTTCCAATTCAATTGTTTCGGATATATATGTATGTGTGTGTGTGAGATTATCCTCTACAGATGATACCCATGTTTATCCAAATATATATTTTTAGTACTTTTTTCTCTTCCTTTTTGAAGACACAACAAATCTTATATTGAATACAAGACAATCTATGGGATTCTTGATATGTTCCCACAATTATGAGTTTTGAAATCCAATCCCAAGTTACTTATGCCATGAAAGAAGTCGGAAAAATATTTAACAATTTTACTTATAGAAGGGTGTAATAAAAATATACAAGATAAATATTTACATTGAGCTTTCACATGAACATGTTTGGACAATGTGCCCAGCCATTCTATTATTGTGCATTCGTATATCAATTTGTTCGTCAATTTTACATATGAGAGTAGCTACCGTCACCAATAATCACTGCATGTGCAATTCCCATCTTTGAAATGGTGGAAGACCTTAGAATCCCCTACTATTATCTCTCTGTGGGTGATCTCTGATATCTTTTTTCCAGCACTATGGCAATCTTTACACATTCTTGTATTCTTCCTTACTATTACAGGGTTTCCAATTTTCGTGGAGATCAATCCAAAACTGATTGCCAACCTTACACTGTGATTCTCTGGAGAGTTTGCTCTTTTCTTCTGCAAATCTTGTGGCCTGAACTTGGTGACACTAAGAACATATTTGGCATCCCCCATCTTACTTGAGAGAATATCCAGGACATTGTAGATCGTGTTAGTTTCGATGTGTGACCTATCTTGATTGATGAATCTATAAGGCTTACATTTGGTTTCAACAAAGCTGCATCCAATGGTTTTCCTTTGTCCATTATTCTTCATTAGAGATCTTATCCTTTCTACATCTTCCCACTTTCCAGCTTCAGCATACAAATTAGAAAGCAAGACATAACACCCTGTATTATCATGTTCCCAGGATAAAATGTTTTCTGCAGCAAGTTCAGCAAACTCAATGCTTTTGTTGTTTCTACTAGCAGTTAGTAATGAACCCCAAATCCTGGCTGTGGGCTCCAATGGCATCTTTTCAATAAAATTTTTGGCTTGTTCAAGATTTCCGGTGCGACCAAGAAGATCAAGGATACAGCCGTAGTGCTCTATTCCCGGATCAATATTGAAGTCTCTTTTCATTGAGTTATAAAATTCCCATCCTTCTTTGACCATACCAGATATGCTACAAGATGTTAACAGGGAAACAAATGTGCTTTTATTGGGTTTGATGCCCTTATCTCTCATCTCATAGAACAATTCAATGGATTTTCTCCCATATCCATGAATAGCATACGCCATAATTATCATGTTCCACGAACTGATATCCTTAAGCAAAATCCTATCAAAAATTTCTTGAGCAGTTCCAAGTTCACCACATTTTGCATACATAAATACAGTTGAATTCAAGACATAGGTATTTGAATGGTGCTGCGATTTTATGATATAACCATGAATTTGCTTCCCCTCCCTCAGCGATGCTACTTCAGGATAGGCAGGTAGGATGCTTGCAATTGTAATAGCATCTGGCTCAAGAGGCTTATTCAAAAGGTCTTGAAATAGTTCCATGGCTTCCATATTCAGTTCATTTTGTACATAAGCACCAATCATCGTGTTCCATGTTATCAAGCTTTTTTCTGCCATTTCACCAAATATACGTTCTGCTATTTTTGGCCTGCCACAGGATCCATATGAATCAACCAGAGCTGTTTCCAATACAACATGAGGGATAAACCCTTTTCTGATGGCATAGCTATGAATTAATTTACTGTCCAAGAGGGCTCCTACCTGTGCACAAGAGGGAAGCAAGTTTATCACCGTGATAGCATCAGGATTCAAGTTATCATATTCTCTCATCTTTTTAAAGCAAGCAAATGACTTAAGGGGCTGCTCATTTAGGGAATAGCCACCGATCATCGCATTCCAAGCCACAATATTCTTCGGGAAAATCTTATCAAACAGTCTCTCCGCATAATCCACCCGGCCACATTTGTTATACATGTCAAGCAGTGAGGTCTGAACCATGACATCCAACATTTCAAACCCACATTTAAGAACCTGGCAATGAACCTCCATTCCACTTCGCACAAAGCACTCTACAGAACAAGCATTAAGAGCACTGATCATGCTGAACCTGTCAGGCTTCATACCAAGTGCCTGCATGTCCAAGAAACACACCAAGGAGTTCCACACGTCCCCCACAGCAGCATACCCACTAATCATTGAATTCCAAGAGACCTGATCCCTGACAGGCATTTCTTCAAACACTCTCACTGCATACTCAATATACCCAAGCTTCGAATACATAGAAATAAGCGAATTACACACACAAACATCCGAATCCAACCCAACTTTAAACAACTTTCCATGAACTTTCTGACCCTCACCAAACGACAATGACCAACCACACGCTTTGATTACAAAAGTGGGTGTGAACTTATCAGCTCTAACCCCTTCGCTTTCCATCCTACGGTAGAAATCAATGGCCTCTCGAAACGACCCATTATCGGTGAACCCTCTAATCAAAACATTCCAGATATACGGATCAGAATGGTTCATCCTTTCGAAGACGCAGACTGCATTTTCCATGTTCCCAGAATCCACATAATCACGAAGAGCCCGTATGAGCGAGAAATCTTGGGGCGGTCCAGTTGAAGTGAGTGAATTCTTTGATGGGTTTTTATGTCTGCGAAGCAATTTTGAAATTCTTGGCTTGCTTACAAAGACTGAATCTTCGTTCAGTTTAAGCTCCGCAGTTCGTTTCGCCGAAAGGTTGTTGTTTGGAGATGTGGAGTGGAAGAAGCAGTAGTTGAAAAATAGCGTTGCTGCCATTGATATGGACTAACGACAAAAGTATTTGGTTTTCGCCGGAGCTGAGAGGTGATCGTTAATACCGTTCCTTACTCGGTGATCGGTCTACTTTAAAGAAAATAAAAGTAAAAATGCGGCTAATTTTTTTAAAAAAAAAAAAAAAACAGAAAAGGAATTAAAATCAGAAAATAAATTATTTAGAATGTCAATAATCTCGTAGGTTCAAGCGTTCAACTGGGAATTAAAAATTTATTTATTTTTAATTACAAATTGGAGGAGAATATTGTACTTAGAGAGGAAAAAATTTCTGATCTAAAAATGTATATTCAGTAATTTTATAACTAAATCAAATTTACGAGTAAAGAATTAAAAATTTATTATTGTAGTGGGTATTAATATTAGAACTATAATAACTATCTGCTGTTATTTTTAATTATTCTTATACTTTTTTATTATAATTAGATTACAAAGTAAAAGTCTGAAATAGTTCATGTGTTTAAAAATCATTTTTATTTTGCAATGCCATTTATTAATCCTTAAGATTGTGAATTGTATTATATAATATATAATTTACTAGACATTTATTTCACAGAAATTAAAAAGTATTATTTTATTTTAGGCCTATCTATAGATTCTCAAATAGTTTAATACACAATGAAGAGAAGAGATGTGAATTTACGATAATACGCCTATTAGAGCTGGAGCCGAAGCCGTGCCCCTATTTTTTCTTTTCTTTTCTTTATACTTTGCAAGTTTTTTTTTTTTTTTTCAAACTAACAATAATTTTTTTTCTGGCATTTTAATAACACTTCAAATTTTTTTTCTTTCACTTTTGCAAGTTGAAAGCATACAATTTCTTTTAAAAATTATTCAAATATTAATAATTTTTATTTTTCAATGTTAAAATTTTTGAATTCTTTAAAATTTATTCAAATATGTATTTAGAATATTACTTTTTGGCTAAATTTAAAAGACTACATAACTAATAACATCATAATATGTTTTTTTATTTTTTAAAAAATTAATACAGTACAATTTTATATCAAACATATTAGAATGATAATACATGTTTATACTATTTTGCATTAAATGACATACAATAATAATACAAGCTAATACAATATAAGCTAATATTGTACATGTTATACAATATAGCCTACCAAGCGTACCCGAAATGAACTGTTAATGTTTAATCTAGGTATGACAAAATGCTACACGATACAATACTGGATTGGATTTGATATCAATGGCTGAAATATTAGATTGGATTGATATCAGTGCCTGAAATATTAGATTAGATTGATATCAGTATCACACGATAAGATACGATAAAAAAATGGATTAAAACAGATTAGAACATGTTAACACAATATATCACGACAAAAAAATTATTAATTTAATTATTTCTTTGTAGCTAACTTTTTACATTGTTAATTTATTTATTTTAGAAAACTATGACATTCATATTTCATTTTATTGGAAAGTGACAACTATTTATTTATTTATATATTGATATTTTATTTTATATTTTATTTTTATTATTATTTATGTTTAATGTACAATTTTAATTTAGTTTGTAATATTTTGGATATTTTTAAATTGATAATTGTAATACATATTTTTTTTAACTAAGATGAATATTTAATATAATCTTAATTTGTAATATTTTATATATTTTGAATTTACAATTATTAATCATGTGAAATTTTAGTATGTTGATGTTTTATTTTAGATGTTAAGCATATCATTTGAATATTTATTAATTTAAATAAAAAAATAGAACAAATATATTTAGACCTAGTAAATACAAATTAAATCCGATACGACATGATACGAACATGGTTAAAAATGAATGCTTAATGAGTTAGATTCGAATAAAAAAATTTGACACAAATACAAAACGAAACGATACGACACGAATATGGTTTAATACGACACACTCTCAGACTTAGTTAAACCTAAAGAAAATTGTAACCAAGGTTTGCAAATTGCTTTTTGTGTTCTAAAAAACGAGAGATGCTCTGAACAGTAGAAGTTTGAAGAATCGTAAGCTCATTAACTATAGGGAAAATTTCATATACACGTTCTAACGTTTATGCCTAAATTAAATTATCTAGAATTTTAAAACATTTCACAAATACATTTTATAGTTAACACTTCTCTCTTAACTGATATTCTCTCTCCTATGGCCTAAAAAGTTATAATTGTCCTTAAACATTTTAAATTTTTTTAAAAATATCATATAGACCTTCTTTAGTGTTACCTATAATAAACTGACTATCATGTATCATAAAATAATAACAAAATTAATTAGTTGTTAATCTCCGTAAATAAAATATTTTAATACTTAAATATGAAAATTAATTATTATATTATTTTAAAATATATTTTTATGAAAATTTCTCTCCCTTCCATTTATCGCCCTTGACTTTCTTCTCTTTCCCCGCAACATCCTTTCTTATTCTTTTTCTTCAAAATCCAAATCGAGATCCACACGCACAATCCTAGATCCACATGCACAGCTCACAAAATCATCATCATAATTTTCTTCTTCTTTTTCTTCTTCAATTGGAATTCAAAATAATAAAATAAAATTGAACTCAAATCCAGATCCACACACACACATGCATAACCGATTTCCGAGACCTTCTCGGCAATCTTGGAAATCTACGTAGCCAGTGAGGTTGGGGCCTTTGTGCCATCGTCTCTGGGACCATGGAGGATAAAAGGCCGATGCCATTGTTGCCTTTTTTTTTTTTCTTTCCAAAATTTTATTAGGTACACCGAAAAAAATAAAAAAAAAATAAAAAGTTGAAAGAGAGAGACAAATAGAAATTATTGCAGGATTGCAGGAAGGAAGGATGATGAAAAGAAGAAAGAAACCTTGGACCAGGAGTAAGAGAGTGCGTCAAAGAGAAAGAGAGAGAAATTAGTGATATTAATAAACTAAGACATTTAAATCAGTCTATATTAATAATTATGAAATAAATGATAAAAAAAATTGAATGAAATGGTATTCAAGTCATTTTTTTATCAATGCCACGTTAACTTTTAAAGGATATTATTGAATTAATTTGAAACTTTTGGAGATAAATTGAAATATGAGTAGACATAAAATTATCTATATGATATATCAGTGATAATCATTTATCAGTTAACTTTAATGAAAAAGTGCTGACCTCATGGGATGTTTGTAAAATGTTTTACACTCTTAGATATAATTTGAAATAGAAATAAACATTAGAAGATGTTTATGAAATTTACCTTTAACTATATCAGAATCGAAGTAGAAGGAATTTAGAAGGAAAAGGTCCAATCTAATGATGGGTTTCAGCCTCGCAATAGTTTTTTTCTGTTACTTTTATCCATAAAACAACAAATCTTTGTATTCAATTCAGATAAGCATTGTATACCACTTACAATATTTATAGAACAGCTTTTAAATGATTAAACCGTTGTTTGTGAATATAGCCGATTATACTGCAAATTATACAAGTTGGAAAGCAATGAACCAAATGATAATAAGATATGTTGTTATTACCCACTGGAACAATTGAGGAGCAGGGAGTTTCAGAAACAGTGAATAGAATTCAAAAGCATACTTCAATTGCTTTACCATATAACAAAATTCAAAGTACGATGGAGAAAAGCAAACACATATCTAAAAAAAAAAGAACTTCTCCACCTCTTTAAGAAAAGGGTTCACTAATCTGGAAAGGAAACTAGGATGTCGAAGTTTCATCTGGCAAAAAAAAAAAAAAATGAATCAAGCAATTTTGTTTCACCTGAGTCAAGCCAATAAAAATAAGAGTTGTTGTCATATCAAATCATATGCTTGAAGAAGTAGGGTGAACAACTTTATATACTACTTGCTGTCCCACTAAATAAGGGAGAAAAAAAAAACTTTTGTACAACTTAATTAACCAGAGAACCATATTATAATTTCAACATGTATATCATAATAGATACCAAGCAGAAACCTCTTCCAATGGTAATGAGACTAAAATGCCATAAAAATGAATGAACATAAGAAAGAAGATAGTAGATGGTAAATCTAGCAGTAGAAGGGAACTGGTTAAATGCATGAATAATTTAATATAATTCAGTGTATCAGCATGTAAAGTAGGCTTTTATTACTGGCACTTATATTCTCTGTCTGTCGTGCAGTCTCTTTCTATAATGCATAGTCCGTTATCATCTTTTTCAAACTGTAAATTATAATTTTCCCCTGATCTAAAGAGATTTATAAATAAAGGAAAACTCTAGCATTGTATTCACAAGTAATTGAAAGTCAAAATGGTTTATTACCATTCATGTTTCATTACACAGGTTATCTGTAGCATGGACATCTAGAAGATCAGAATTCATTTGGAACCTCAACCACCTCTTCTTTTCTGTGAATCTAAGACAAGGCTCCAAAACAAGCCCGATTACAATGCCCAAAATGCTTATAACCATGACCTTTGAAGAAGCAAGTGCCAAAACCACAAAAATCAACAGGGTTGGAGGAAAACACATCAAAATTACTCCGGTTGTACCAACAGGAATCTTATAAGGCCGAGGTACATCTGGACATTTTATCCTTAACTTCACAAATGCTATGAACTCCATAAGCATTCCGAAACAGTACAGGTAGTTCTCTGCAGCTACAATCTCTTGGAAGCTCAACCACGAAAGTAATATCACACCGGAAGCAGAGAATAAAATTCCTATAAGAGGTGTTCCATATCGTGACCTCTTGCCAAAGAGTGCAGGAAGCATTCCAAGTTCTGCCATTCCCTGAAGTTGAAAGGAATCACTGCTCATTTCTGCTACAAACATCCCCATGTTGGACAAAGCAGAAGCCCCTTGGACCCAAGATCTTAACCATACACCCCCAAGTATTTTAGCAATTTCTGAGAAATAACCATCAGACCATAGTTCACGGTCAAGTGGAATAGCTCCTGTACCTACCAAAAGAGGAAAAATGTACCCCGACACAACTAAGATAAAAGCATAAAAGAGCCCCTTTGGTAGTGTTTTACTTGGGTTTTCCACCTCTCCTGCCAAAGTACTAACTGAGTCCCAATAATTGAGATTCCAGAACAAAGTGTTTAAGTACAAGTTCCAATCCACATTGTCTAGATCTACCACAAACCACCTAGAAGGCTCTAGTTTCGGAATTGCTATAAATCCCATGACAATGAAAGGAAGAAGGGAAAACATCCCTAGTAAAATAGCCACCCAACCAACTATAGTTAAACCCCTATAATTCATGTAAGTAAGAAGTGCAGTCAAAACCAAAGTTGCAATGACCCTTGGGAGACCACCTTCTAAAGCTGGGATTGTTGATTTCAGATAGTCCAGAAACAAAACAGGGTATAGAGCATTATCAATGACCCCACTAAGCCATTTCATCCAACCTTGCTGGAATCCCCAGTAAGGACCCAAAGCTGATGAAACCCATACAACATATCCACCATTCTCAGGAAACATAGTACCCATTTCTGCGGTGATCAAGGCCTCTGGAACACTCCATATAATTGCGAAAACCAGAAAACCAAGAAGGGCTAAAAGAGGACCAGCTGCCTGAACACTGTCTTCAACACCAAACGGCCCCCCAGAGACCTCATAGAAGATTAAAAACACAAGAGGTAGGATCGAAACCTTTTGGTACTTATCTAATTTGGGGGAAGGATCTTCCCCCAATCCAATGTATTCAGCACTACTGAGCATTGGACCAGAAGTTTGCTTAATTAGTGAATTTCTCTGCTTCTGCATACAACAAAACATTAAATTGAATACATTTACAGATAAATAAGGAAGAAACACAAAATTAGACAAAACAGAAACCCATTGCCTCATAACAAAAAGAACAAAAAGAAGTAAAATTAAGTTAATAGCTTCTTTGGTTGTTTAAGAGCTAACCATAATTGTATGTCATGTTTATCTTTTGATTGTCTAACATGCAAGGAGGATCACACACAGCACAGTTGAGGCAGCTAATTGAGAGACTTTTCTGCTCACTAATCCTCAGAACCTCAAGTAAGACTATTTCCTATAAATTGAACCGGATATTTTTAACAAGAAAATCTTACTGCCAAAAGTTTAAAAATAAAAACAAAAAAGTACATGAAATAGCGGCAACATGTGCACAAAACGCATATTTATACAAGCAGTGTAGAGTCGAGCACATGAATGGCAGCACTTGAAATTGATCACAGAAACGAAATTGACAATATGGGTTTTCTCCAGAAAAAGCTAAAAACAGAGCGAATTTGACCAACTGACATCAAAATTCGTTCGGACAAGCAACATCATTATCAAAGAGAACCGAAGGTACCTGTTTTTTGGGTCAAAGATCCGGAATCATTTCCAAAAGAATTCAGATGGAAAATAAATTACAAATAAGACCAACAAAGGGACCACAGAGATTTGCAAAATATGGATGTAAAACACAAAAACTAACGAGTTATGAAGAAGAAGAAGAAGAAGAAGCTACAAACCATTAATATGGGGTCGAAAAGGAGGAATTTGTAGTGGAAGCAATGTGTTAGAATACAAGGCAAGTGGCTATGTGCGTATGCCACCACGCGTCCCTTTGAGAATCAGAATGTTTGCTTTCCCAATTACCATCCATTTTTCTCCGAGCGTCGCATTTACAGAGATTTCAACCTGCTTCATGCAGCCCCGCCTCGATTCTTTACCTTGTTTTTATTTACTGCAGTGAAAAAACGATAATTAAAACAGCTTTTTTTTTTTAATTATTACACCTATTTTTATAATTTATCATCATAATTTATCTTTTAACTTTTAAAATTAACAGTTATATTTTTATTAATTTTAAATATTTATTTATAAAATTGTTATGCATTTTAAAAGTTAAATGACATAGATGTGAAGCCTTTTTAAATAGCTACAGCAATTCAAAATTGTATGAATCCTTGGAATTACCCTATTACGAATTTACGATTTTGTTACAAACTTTTTTTGGATATAAAAATATATTTTTTTTGTTAAAAAAACAGAAGCTATTTTGAAATTAATTTATCCTCATTATTATTAAATTAAAATTACCGTTTATCCCTTTACTTTATCCAAAAAGTTTACTAATTTCTTGGTAGAAAATCCAAAAAGATTACTAGAAGCAGACACGGTGAACGTTTTCATGGATTGCTATTAAGAAGCTAACTTTGCCGCTCTTTATGTTTAGAAAAATAAATAAATAAATAGAAGTTAATTTTTTACTGGTTTAATTTCACGTAGTCAAATTTATATAATTCAGTTTTCTAATGTTTCCTGTGCAGCCTCCCCCATTAGTTAAATTTAACTTTTAAAGGGTAGATTCTATTAAATTTAATAAGAGAATGTAAAAATTCATATCGATGTATAACGACAATGGCTGTAGATGAAATGATAATGCTTGTGAATTTACTTATACTTAATGATTTGTATGTCAATTGGAATTAAAATCGAGCAACGTATATGATATGGTGGAATTTTTCATTAAAAGGTTGTAATTGATTGCTCAATCATTAATTATGCAAACAAAGTTACCGGTCTAAATTTGGTGAGCATGCAAACCAACAATACAAAAACTATAATTTTTTATTTTTATTTTTTTTAATTCGAAATACCCATCTGCATAATTCAGAATATCCATTTGCATCCTACAACGTTTTGTTCTTGAGATGGTGGGACAAGATCCCATGTCTTATTTTTAAGAAAAGCACGGTACTAAGTTGACATTGCATCTCTCCAATGTGCTACGGTTAATGCTTTTGATAGTGGCCATGGCTCATCTTCACTGGGAGTGGCACTGGTTATAGCAAGATAAAATTGCTTTCTGGGCTTAAATATGTGATTTAAAGATCACGTTGTGGTGGAAAAGGGCTAACTAAGACTGGGGTTGATGGGTTGTCAGTGGAAGATTCACTTTTGGAGTCAATATCACCTTGGGACCACACATTTAAGGGAGATGTTGAGTGACCACTTTTGGATGACGTGGACAAGATTTGTGGGGTAGTTGGAGACATGGGAGACTGAGACATCAAGTGAGACTTGGTTTCTTGGCAAAGTGATGCGAGTGAAGGTGAGTGCTTAGAAATAGAGCAATAATGGTCATGTGAATTGCTACAGAAAGGAATTAAATGATGAGAAAGCCTAAAGAAAATCACTGGTGATGAAGATGTGAGACTTGATTATGTGGGATTCTTAGGTACAGTGAGACGTATAGGGGAAAATAGACTCAATAAACGTAACATGATGCGAGATGAACATCTTACTTGTTTGTGGATGAAAGCAACGGTACCCATTTTGGGAAGGAAGATAACCTAAAAAGATGCACAGTTTAGAAGAAGATTGAAGTTTGTGTTCGTTATATGGTTTGACCCATGTATGGCATAAACAACCAAATGTTTTTAAAAAATGATAATTTGGAGGTTTCTGAAAAAGACATTGAAATGGTGAGATGTTTTGTAATGTGGTAGTGGTAAGCCTATTTATTAAGAAAACAACATATGTGAATGCATAGGACCAAATTCAAATAGAAGTTTTGCATGTGACAGTAATGCTAAATTAGTTTCTCTAATGTGTTTGTGGCGTCTTTCATCATATCTATTCTGTTTTGGTGTATGAGGGGTTGTGAGAAAATGAGAGATTCCATGTCGTTGAAAATAGTATTTAAACTTTAAAAATTCACTTCCATTGTCATAATAAAAAGATGTTATAGATGTTTGGAAGAATTTTTCAACAACACGTTTAAAATTGATAAAAACATGTGAAACATCTTATTTATTTCGAATTGAAAATAACCATACGTACTATGTGAAGTGATCAACAAAAATAACATAATAGATATAATCGTCATGTGATTATATTTTTGAGGGTCCCCATACATCAAAATTGATTAACTGAAAAGGTTTGGTACTTGACATAGATGACACACCAAAAGGTAATTTGTGTAACTTGTTACAACTGCAAGACTCACAATGAAAGTTATTGATAGATGATCGAAGTTGGTAGATAAAACTTGAAAATAACTTGACGAAGTATTTTATTTGATGGATGCCTTAGACGTGAGTGTCAGTTTTCGAGTGTGGCTTTATTGGCACAAGAGCTAATGGTGAGGACGATGACATCAGTGGTGGCCATTCATACATCCTTTTGTTGTGTGGTCCTCGTAGAAGAATTAATCTCGTCCGTANTTGATAAAAACATGTGAAACATCTTATTTATTTCGAATTGAAAATAACCATACGTACTATGTGAAGTGATCAACAAAAATAACATAATAGATATAATCGTCATGTGATTATATTTTTGAGGGTCCCCATACATCAAAATTGATTAACTGAAAAGGTTTGGTACTTGACATAGATGACACACCAAAAGGTAATTTGTGTGACTTGTTACAACTGCAAGACTCACAATGAAAGTTATTGACAAATGATCGAAGTTGGTAGATAAAACTTGGAAATAACTTAACGAAGTATTTTATTTGATGGATGCCTTAGACGTGAGTGTCAGTTCTCGAGTGTGGCTTTATTGGCAACAAGAGCTAATGGTGAGGACGATGACATCAGTGGTGGCCATTCATACATCCTTTTGTTGTGTGGTCCTCGTAGAAGAATTAATCTCGTCCGTAAATCCTTGACAACAAAACAATGAGGCATAAATTCAACAGAAACATTGTTAGTATGACACAGTTTGGATACATATAGTAATTTTTTTGTCATACTGGGAACATACAAAATATTAGACAAAATAAGAGATTTTGAAGAAGTGGATAGATTTGTAGATACAGTGTGAGTTATAGGAAGTTTGTTATCATTAACAACAATAATTTCATATGTACCATCATACTCATAATGAATGGCCAGGTTCTGGAGAACAGTTGATATGTGATGGGAAGCGCCAAAATCTAGTAACCATGTGGGAGTGTTATTAGTATTGGGTACACTGGATCGTTGCTGGCCCAAGATTCCGTGGCTTTCTGGAGTTACACAATATGTATGGGGATGAGCAGATGCACGGGGTGCAGGGCGATATTGCCTAGATGGAGTATATGTCCATTGTTGTTTGAGTTCATGACAAAATTTTGCTGAATGCCTCTGTTAGTCACATAACTGACATTTTGCTCTGTAGTTTTGTGGACGATCTGAAGCAGATGACCATGAATAGTGCAGTGAGGGAGCTGCTGATTACTTGGGACTGACTGTGGTCCTCTTCTATTAAATGAAGCATAACCAAATGAATTTCGATGTGCCACATGAGTTGTGATGACAGGGTGACGAGCATAATAGTTTGCCCATTTGATATACGAGTCATGTTCAACCAATTTCTCATGGAGTTCATCAAACAAAATTGCCGAGTCTCGTGTTCGAATGGCAGCAGATATATCTTTCAAATCTGAAGACAACCCATTGACAATATAGAGAGTAAGTTCATCATCTGAGATTGGTTGATTGAGAAATGAAAATTCATTTGATGCAGTTTTGACATCTAAGAGATACTCAGAGATTGTTCGATTTCCTTGTGACTTGAGCAACCTTTCTCACAGCCGAAAAAGATGGAAATGGGAAGGACTTGCAAATGTTTTAGCAAGTGTGATCCAAACCTCATAAGAGGTTTTTGCAGAAGCAACCAAATGAGAGACATCTAGATGGAGAGCATAAGAAGAAATTTATCTTGTCTATTCCAGAAAATGTAGGTTGGATTTGGTTTCCTTGTTGATGAATCTGGATCTGAAATGGTGAATGGTGGGCATGATACGGAACTGTCGACGTAGCCATGCATGTCATATGGAATGAAAAGAGAATCAAATTGAGCACGCCATGGAAAATATGTTTTATCTGTTAATTTCAATGGTGCTTGGGCTGCTACATTTATAACAATCAAGCTTTGATTTTCAAAAGTTGGTTCATGTTGAACTGTTATGGTGGATGCAGAAGAACGAGCCGTTGACTCATCAGAAGTTTTGGAGGCCATTTTGTTTTGTGAAGGATTGGAAGAAAAATAATAATAATTTAAAAACTCAATTAGAGATTATAAGGCTTTGATACCATAATAAGATTACCGAGAATGAAGAGAAAATCACATTTCCATTAATGAGTAAACATGGTACATATATATCATATACAGTTGCGAAAGATAAGTATTATCTCTATTCCTAGATTAGCTATAGCTATCACAATAGCAATTATACAAGTAGTTACATGTGGAGATGCGTACAAAGTAGTTAGTTCTCATTATTAACCACATTAATTTTATGTCTTGGAACTTTCTGGAGCCGATACTTCATTTTTCCTTGCTCAGATTTGAGTGCCATGTATCTATTGCATCCATGTCTTCACACACATTTTGAAATTCTGAAAGTGGACATTGTATAAACCAACATAGTTAAAACAATTGACCGAATGAGAATAATCAGAGTATTACGTACCCAAGTTAATAACATCCTTTTTCATCCCCCTTAAAGCCTTGATCTGTTTCCGAACCAACTTGCTAGTATTCCTCACTAACTTGATTTCTTGAACTTCCAGCTCTGTCTCCATCATTCTAGAAAATATCTATATCCCAGTAAATTAAAGTAACTTTATTATACATTGTCATGAGCTAAGCTTTGCCAAATAGATCTTTTTATACAACTTCATTGATACTTGATTTCCCAGATTGGCAATGTCCCAAAAACAATAAAGATTTCTCAAATTGGCAAAGTGATTCCCACCTGATTAATTACCAAGTAAATGACACATTAGCTTGGCTAATAATTCATAGAGAATGTCATAATTATATTGACCCTTGCCTGAGTAGTAGTGAAGCAATAAAATCAACTTTGGCTGTCCTATAGGGGCCAATAAGGATGTTATATTTGCATTGTATTGGATTGACGTTAACTATTTTAAACTTGACCCTATACAAACTTAGAATAACCCGGTTTAATTAATCATGTGCAATCGCATTCCAAAACGGGCTTATATATGCAACCAATAATTCTAGAGTTATTAAAATATTTACTGAATTTATTTATCAAAAGATATAGTGGATGATGTGACAAAATTTAATTGGTTTATTATTTGATTCACTTATCAAATTAAAAGTTCATTTATCTATATCAAATTATATAAATACGTCAGCCAATAATATCTTAACAAGTATCATTTTGGTAATTTTAAAAAGTGCAGCATTTCACTAGTACTAATATGCAATAGCCTTGGTGACCTAAGATATATACGACCAAATAAAGCATATTATAAAGCATATTTACTGAGTCATCTAATTAGATTAACATATATACAGGGAGTGTGTAAAGAATCTTTGACAAGTCATCAGTTCTTGAGTGGATTATATTCCATGGGGCACGAACAAAAGGAAGATAATTATTGATAGTTAAGGCCTTGATTAATTTAAATATATAGTACTATATATTGGATTTATCCATCGAGGGTCAAAAAAACATTTGTAAATAAATATCTTGATATATAAAACCTGCTCCAACATATATTTGTTAGACAAAACCACTCTTTTTTTTTTGTGGCAAAAAACTAAAGAATTTGAATCTCCTATCCCAATTATAAAAAAGAAAAAAAAGAAAAATTAAGATACATGCTTAATATATTATTCTTTTTTTTTCACAGATACAATTGTCCATGGAATAAATTAATTACAAAAGAAATGGAAGATATATTGATTTTATATAGATACGGATGTCAAGGATATAGTGTTTTAGTTAAATATAATATCTCTATAAATACAATGAAATAAAATAAAATAAATGCTAAAATTTTTACACAACAAAAAATTTATATTTTTTCTTTCCATTCTCTCTTATCTCCTTCCTCAAGTAAAATCAAAACAAAGCAAAATAAAATTCGAGAGAGTTACTAATATTTATTTTTGAGAAAATCTCAGCTATACATAAAAAAATTCAACAGACCATTGACTAAGTAGTAGTGAAATAAGCATTTCACCAAAAAAAAAAAAGTAGAAGTGAATTAAGCAACAAAATTAACTATGGCTGTCTTATAGGAGCCAATAAGAATGCTATATTTGCATTGTATTGGATTGAAAGTTTTAAACTTGACCCTATACAAACTTAAAATAATCTGGTTTAATTAATCATGTGCAATCGCATTCCAAAACGGGCTTATATATTCAACCAATAATTCTAGAGTTACTAAAATATTCATTGAATTTATTCACAAAAAAATGTGGCGGATAATATGATAATATTTAATTGATTTATTTTTTTATTTACTTATCAAATTAAATGTTTACTTATCTATAATTAAATTATATAAATACATCAGCCAATAATATATTAACACATATTATTTGGTAATAATAGAAAGTGCAACATTTCACTATTAATATGCAATAGCCTTGGTGACCTAGGAATAGGATACGACCAAATAAAGCATATTTACTGAGTCGTCTAATTAGAATAACATACAGGGAGTGTATAAAGAATCTTTGACAAGTCAATTTGGACCGTTCTTGAATGGATTATATTCTATGGGGCGGATCAAAAAAACATTTGTAAATAGATTAATATCTTGGTATATAAATCCTGCTCCAACATATATTTGTTAAACAAAACCACAATTTTCTTTTTTTGGCAAAAAAAACTAAAGAATTTGAATCTCCTATCCCAATTAAAAAAAAAAGAAAACAAAATAAGATACATGCTTTATTATTATTAATTTTTTTTTTCCGCAGATACAATAGTACCATGGAATAAATTAATTACAAAAGAGATGTTTTCATTTATTTATTTTCCTTCAATATTGAAGGAGCAAAATATTCAAACCCGATAATTTTCCGAGGAAACAGTATTGGATGTCCTCAAGAACTACAAAAAGAGATATTGTTGATTATTAAGAATATGCTGTTAAAAACACTTGTAAAAACTCAATACCAAGCTTAATATATCACAACAACAACAATAATAATTATAATTATAATTATAATTAATTAGCTAGAATACTTCTTCAGGGATGCTTTGGAGTGCAGGACTCCAAGAACAATGGCTTTTCTGCTGCTGCCTTGCTAAATTAGCCCTCATCAAAAGGTGCTTCTTCCTCAAAAGATTTAATCTCTGTTCGACACAAAACGAAGGCATAGACGATGATGGCGATCGATTTGCTATGTCTTTGCACTTGTTTGATCCACCTCCCATGGCTTCCATAATCTGCTTCAAATCTTGCTTCCTCACCACAATCTTCACCCTCACAACCCCATCTACTTCCTCACTCTCACAAATCACACCTCCATTAATGTTACCTCTATTTACTTTGGCAATGGCTTCCAACACATCATTATTGTTTCTTGATGATCTCTTTGGGGATGCCTTATTTCCTCCACGTGAAAACAACTTGATCTCCATCTTTGGTATGCAATTATTAAGTGCTTGATATTTTCTTGCTTGCTGTATAATAATTGTTTCTGTTGTTCTGTATATCGATGTGAAAATAATATATGCTTCACCAAACGTATTTATATACAAATCCGTCCCACCAAAGTTTAATTCTTCAATAATACTACATCATAGAGAAGATTAATTAAATATTAGTTATATATATAGTACTTTTTTTTTTGGTAAATATATATATATATATATATAGTACTTGATTAGCTACAGCATGGTTTATGAATATTTAATTAATTTGATTTTCAAAGCAGAAAAAAAAAATGATACATAATAACATTTGACTTTCATTAGGGAAATAATCGCAGATTCCCTATTCATCACCTCTCCGCGTGTCATTTATTTTCTAAGTCAAAGATGTCTTTTTGGCATTTTACAAAACTTGGAAGATAATATTATTTATATAATTGTATATTTAGTAATAAATTTAATTCCGAGCGCGAACGAGAAAACGTTATGATTTATGAGTCACCGACCCTTCACATGCAAAAACCTAACATTGAGCTAGCTGGAGCCAAAGAATGCGACGCGTACACGTTAAAATAATAAAACTCTATAATATATATATACACACACACACAAATACATGGGAACATATTTTGATTCTTTTTTTTGGTAACTGAACATATTTTGATTCTATTATAATAAGCTGTAGGATTGCATTAACGCGCAGTTTAAATTTAGAAAAAAATAAATAATTTATGAACACTATAAGAAATCTGGCTTACAACGATAATGATCTTTCGTAACTGAATGCCTATTTTTCGTCGCAGAATTTATTCAGTTACGAAACTACGTCGTAACAACTAGATCTGGCAACGTATCGTGTCGTGCGGTATTCGTATTTGTATCAAAAAATTTTTACTTTAACCTGTTCATAAAATTATCGTGTAACCCGTTAAATTTATTTTCAAAATTATTTTAAATAAAATAAAATATATATTTGATTTATATTTCATAGTCCATACTAAAAAATAATGAAGTACAGACAAACATAAATATTTGTATCATTTTACAAACCAAAAATAAAAACTAAAACAACATACTTAATACATGTTAAAAAAATAACAAACCACACAAACATAATACTTAAATCCTTCTACATAATTAATAATTATGAATTCAAAATATGTAAAATATTACGAACTAAAGCTATATTAAATATTTATCGTGGCTAAAAAAATAAAATATGCACTAAAATTGTCAATTTAAAAATATTTAAAATATTATAAACCAAACTAAAATTCTACATCCAATAGAAGTAATAAAAAAGATAGAATCTAAAATAAAATATCAATATATAAATAGATATAAAAATTGTTATTTTTCAATGAAATAAAATATGAATTTTATAGTTTCTTAAAAAAAGAAAAAGTAATATAAAAAATTAGCTATAAATAAATAATTAAATTAATATTTTTCTTATCGTGTTAACATGTTCCAACCTCTTTTTTTATCGTGTGACACTGATATCAACACGATTTCAATATTGGAGACCCAAACTCGTAAATTATTGTGTCATTTTGTGTCATGGTATCTTGTCGTGTAACATTTTGCCAGGTCTAGTAACAACGCCGTGACAGTATGTGCGTCACTGAAAGTTCCTGCCTAAAAAGAGCAGTTTGTGACTGAAGGACAATTTCAAAATTTCAAAATATTTCGTGACTGAATGTGTCACATTCAGTCACGAAATATGTTGATTAGATACCTTCGGACAACCTCGATACAATGGTTGATTAGCTTCAAACAACCTGGCGAATGTATTTGACTCATTATTGTTATCCGTATGTGAAGACTCACAATTGATTTCACCAACCCAGTCATTAAAATACGAAGCATTGTTTAGGTCATTTAGCATTTCCATTGTGCTGTCATGATGACCTAAATTCTCTCCATCCATAGCATGCAAATATACATCATCATGGTCAAAACCATCATCATTATCACTACGGATGCCTTCCTCTCTATGAAATATCCAAAGATCATATGTCCTTACAATCTCATTAACAAAAAGATGATTGACAACTTCATCCGGGCTGCGTTCAATCCAATTATTGTACTTATAACAAGGACATCGAATGATGCTTTCAGATTTTGAATGACTAAGAGCAAAAAAAAAATGAAGTATTTAACCCCTTGTACATAAGATGGAAGAGACCTAGTTCGAAGTTGCATCCAATTTTTATCCATTTAAATGTCTAAAAGTGAAGTAAATTGTTCTACCACACTAAAGAAAAATGAAATAAATGCACAAAATAAACTATATTACAATACTATTTCATAAACTCAACACAAACAATGCATGGCATACATGTGAGGATGCACAAATGTAGCATTACTCTTTTCCACTTCAACGGTACAATCTCAAACCTCATGAATGCACATTGTCTTTTAAAGAAAAAATCAAATGTAGTCCAAAAATCAGTTACAAATGATGCAGTCAACCACAGTAATATGGAACATAACATTTAATGTGAACCATATTATTAGTTAATGATTAACACAATTAGAACCAAAATAATTTATGCCAGCCATACAACTATACAAGTAGAACGAAAAAAAATTAAAAAGAGAGTTCACTATTTTATTAATAACTCAATATATAGCAAACAGTGAACTCTTTTTTATTTCAATTTGATGCTTACAATTAGGAGAACTAGTTCAATAGCAAAAATAGAATTGGAAGACAAGGATATGAACCCAAAATACTACTCCCTACGAATGTCAAATTAACTCAACATATATATACTTCTCTAGTTGGAAAACATTTTTATGCCTCAATATTTGCCCCTTAAAATGTTAATTAGCTTTCGCATATCTCAGTCACCCTTTTATGCCTCAACATGCAATCAAACACACATGCACAGGGTAAATCACACGGCACATGGTCAATCACACATCATATAAACATGGACAAAATGGTCAATCATTTCAAGAGGAAACAACACACACACAAACGAATTGCAATACACACATACACAGTCAAATGCTTATAAATAACTAGCAATATAGCTCAAAATATGTGAAAGGCAACTATACAAAATTATAATAAAAAACATGGCAAGAGAAAAATTTATTAAACCCTTTAACAAATAAGGTTGTTTTTTATGAGTACAGATGCAGAAGATGCACCGGTATGCATAAAAAGGGGTTACATAGCAGGAGTAGTCCTTTTTAATAGAAATAACATAATTTCTATTCTAAACAGGATGTGTTTAATATATGTTTAGAATATGGTGGTCCTCTCAGAAATAGGCCAAAGTCTATATATAGAAAAGCTAGTTGTTAGCATTAAGCACCTGAATATATATATACATATGCATATATAAATGATGCAAAATTAAAATGATCATAATGAAAATTACCATCTCCATGTTAATGCATGAGAAATTGTTGTCTGGAATTAAAAAACATTTTAATATACACACATAAATTTTGAATTAACTACATAAAAACTTACATAAAAACTAAATCGTTCCAAAAAATGGAACACTAAATCGAAGGGATTAACATATAGTTAGAAGTAATTAGACAAAGCTTAAACAGTGCTGCAAAGTTTCAGAATTGTAGAAAAGAAAGTTAGACTTCTGTGAAGAACATATTCGAAACAGTAAGAGAAAATATATGAACAACTCACCTCTGCATTGGACGCACTAAGCACAGAAGTCCATGGCGGCGGTCTATGAGCGATGCGGCGGCAAGTTCAAAGAGAGATGGGAAACAACTCTTTTCTTGTTTCGCCGAGGATTTTGGGTTCGGCTGACCAGGGCAATGGGTGCTTGTGGAAAGGCGACCACTGTTTGTAATAATACTGAAGGCCACACTGCAGGGGTAGATGAAGGGCACACACAAAAAATTGTCCAAAACGGTGTCGTTTTGGACAATTTTTTTTAATCTTATTTATTTTTTAATAAAAAAAAGTCTGTCACGAAATTAATTTTTGTGATTGTATATATTTCATCAGTTGACTAGTCAAAGTCATAGTTTTTAGTCATGAAGACGAAAAATTTGTAATAGTAAGTTTTAAACTTTTGGAGGGAAAATTTCTCTCCGAAAAATTGACCCATTAGTTATGTAAAAATGTTACAATTTCGAATTTCGTAACTGCAAATAACATATTTTTTAAATAGTCAAGAATTTTTTTTTTTAAAATTGAAAGGGTATTTTCTGTCACAAAATTTATTTTGTAGCTTCAATTTTCATTACTATAGACCAAATTTCTTGTATTGGAATTTAGTGATATATACTAAAAATGCGTTTAAATTTAAAAATTAATAAATAATTAATAAATTTAGTGATACATTGTAAAATTTTATTTTAAAAAATAAATCATTACAATGTAATTTTTGGTTAATTATAAAGAAAATTTTAAATTCAGTTGTACATATTATATATATATGTGTGTGTGTGTGTGTGTGTGAGAGAGAGAGAGAGAGAGAGAGAGAGAAATAAAAAAGGAAGAACATTCTTTGAGTTCTGTAGGTGGCGTGTGTTTGTTGAAAAAGAAATAGGTGGTCTTGTTCAATATGGAGAAAATGGTTTTGGTTTTTTTTTTTTTTTTTATTTGCTGATCACTTTTCGACCATATAGTATCTAATTAGCTAGCTAAGCTAATTTTTCATGTGGTTGATTAATTTCAACTTTAGAGAATGTCAAACAGTTGAGCTGTGAATAGCCTGGCTTTCTAATCATTATAAACCTCTCTCTTCTATCTTCATCTACTAACGAACTTTCTATAGTTCTCTTGGTCTGGTAGCGGTAGCTCCTTGTACCTCAGGAGCTTTTGTTTATTCCTTAATTATTTACCAATAATATGCATTATATATATATTAGAGATGAAACAAAAAAAAAAAAAGTGTTATATCTAGTACATAGATCTTTAATTAATTTATTCCTAAAAAAAGGTGTTATATCAGTTTTTTTTCTGAGTTTCATCAGGACTACTTGAGCTGCTTTTTTGAAAGTGGGTCAACAATTTAACACCTAACTAACTAATTAATTTACCATTTGGGTTACTGAAAAAAGAAAAATTCAATATGGATCGGTGTTGCATGAGTAATAATAATATGTTGTTTTGTCAAAGATAATACTTGTAATGGTGACGGTTTGTGCAATGACCGTTGTAGAATATTCATTTTTTAACTTCTTTTTTTTTTAAATGTTGATATGGAACTTACTGTTCATGAACAACATCATTATATATTTCATTGTAAGTGTTAAAACATCATAATGTGAATTACAAAGACTGTAATTTTATCTTTTGGCACAAAAACAGCAAAGTTTTCTAAGTTTCTTCGTGTATCTAAACACCAGGAAAACATTTTTATTGCTCCAAACAAAAGCCTAGTGTCACAAGCTTAACATTTCGTCGAACACTTGGAGGGCAAAGTGAGCTTGGTATTTTATCGAGCACTTGGTGAGCATTTTGACCACACTTTGAAAAGTCCAAGCTCCTAGACTTGTGTGGAATTCTCTAGAATCCTTTGGAGAATTCTTGGCCTTATAAATTGTGTAAATATCTATATATTTTGGTGGAGGATTCTAGACACTTAATCTCCACCGTAGGATTAAATTGTTTATAGCCGCAGGATCATTCTTCCTTGTCTATAAATAGGTGGAGGCCCCATTTGGCCAAACCATCCAAGAAATCAAGCAAAGTCTCTTGTAAAGCTTTCTTTCAAGCAATATACTTTCATTCTTCCAAACTTTCTTGTGTTCTATTCTTGCTTGCTTTGCTTTCTCTTTTTTGTAGGCAAAAAGGCTTACTTAGTTGCAACACAAAGGGTCGGAATAGCAACTAAGGCCGCACGGCTTGAAGGTTCGAAAAACAAGTCCATGACAGTTGGTATCAGAGCCTGGTTCGTGAAGAGCTAGCAACAAGCTTGAGAGGATGATGGCATCGTCCGAAGTTGTGGGAGTAGAGAGGGGAAGAGAGGTCGACCCCGGTGCTGCGAAGAAAGGGCGTGGGCGCTTGAAGTCGAGGGACATTATCTCCACCATGGATACCCGAGTGGTTAAGGTGGAACTAGCCATGGCCGACGCAATGGAACGACTCGATCGTTTGGAGCAAAGCGTGGAGTTGCTCGAGGGTCGTGTGGATGACCAAATGGAGGAGCTTAGGGGATCCACGCAAAGCACAAGTGAGTCTAACGCCGAGGCGTGGCAAGAAAACTGAGCGTTTCAAGCAAGGGTGCTTGAGTTCATGGCTCAGATGCAAGCACAAATGAATGAATTTAAGAAGAGCTTGGAAGAAACGCGAGCGGATTGGGCACTATGCAAACGGGCTGCAACTAGTGCCATCCCCACACAAGTTGTGTCTACTCCAAGGGTGGATGCTCCTAAACCCAAGGAGTTTAGCGGATGGAGGGACGCCAAGGAGCTCGACAACTATATGTGGCATATGGAGCGATACTTCGAAGCCTTGGACTTCCAAGACGAGAAGCAAAAGGTAAACACCGCTACCTTATACTTAACTAACCTTGCGGCTACTTGGTGGTGTAGAAAGTATGGAGAGATTAAGAGAGGCACTTGCACCATGACTCGTGGGAGGCGCTAAAAAGCGAGTTAAAAAGGCAATTTTATCCCGAGAACGTGGTGCATGAAGCTAGGAAACGCATGAAGGAGTTGAAGCACCAACGATCAATTCGAGATTACGTAGAGGAGTTCTCCGGTCTAATGCTCCAAATTCCCAACATGAGCGAGGAGGACATTCTCTTCAACTTCATGGATGGGCTTCAACCATGGGCATCACAAGAATTGCAAAGGAGGGGTGTGCAAGACATTTCCACCGCACTCACCATCGCCGAAACTCTCATGGATTATAAACGAGGTGAGTCCTCCAACTTTAAGCCCAAACCTAGCTTTGTTAAAGGTGGGGGAGCCAAGTTCAACAAACCTCACCAATGCAAAGAGTATAAAAGGCCACCGTTCAACAATGATACAAGGAAGGATAGTAAGGTGGAGATCAAGCCGAAAGGTAATTGCTTCTTGTGTGATGGGCCACATTGGGCAAGGGAGTGCCCAAAGAGGAAGTCCCTCAATGCCATGCTTGAGGAGAGGAATACTCAAGAACAACCACAACTTGGTTGTCTACAACTCCTTAATTCGTTAAAGGCGAGTCCCGTTCTTGCTCACAACACCAACGACAAATCCCTCATGTACGTGGCGGCGCGCATCAATGTCAAGGATGCCAAAGTCATGGTGGACACCGGCGCTTCGCACAATTTTATCAAGAGGGAGGAGGCCATGAGGCTTGGCCTCAAACTTGAAAAGGGGCAAGGGTGGTTGAAGACCGTGAATGCGGAAGCAAAGCCGTTGGATGGCTTGGCTCGCAACGTGGAGCTACACCTCGGAACTTAGTAAGGTAACGTTAACTTCTCTATTGCTCCTATGGATGATTTCAATATTGTGCTTGGCATGGAATTCCTTAGGCAATTCAATGTTGTCCCACTCCTTCGCTACAACACCGTGTGCATCTTGGAGGGATGACCATGCATGATTCCAACAATGGGCAAGCCAAGCACATCAAAGCACCTCTCCGCCATGCAACTCAAGAATAGGATCAACAAGGGGGGGTCACTTATCTAGCTACGCTTTGTGAGGACAAAGATGAGGCTAGTCCCATGGAGCTACCAAAGGAGGTGGGCCAAGTTCTCGACGAGTTCAAGGACGTTATGCCACTCGAGCTACCTAAGAAACTTCCACCTAGGAGGGAGGTGGATCATGCAATTGAATTGGAGCCCGGTGCCAAACCTCCCGCGAAGGCACCATATCGAATGTCTCCACCGGAGCTTGAGGAGCTAAGGAGACAACTTAAGGAACTTTTGGATGCCAGATTCATTCAACCGTCGAAAGCACCATATGGGGCACCCGTTTTATTTTAAAGGAAGCATGATGGATCATTAAGGCTATGCATCGACTATAGGGCACTCAACAAGGTCACAATCAAGAACAAGTACTCTATACCGTTGATAGCTGACTTGTTCGATCAACTTGGAGGAGCAAGGTACTTCACCAAACTTGACTTGAGGTTGGGATATTACCAAGTTCGCATTGCGGTGGGTGACGAACCGAAGTCAACGTGCGTAATGAGGTATGGTGCGTATGAATTTCTAGTTATGCCCTTTGGTCTCACCAATGCACCTGCCACATTTTGCACCTTAATGAACAAGATATTTCACCCATACTTGGATCAATTTGTGGTGGTCTATTTGGATGATATTGTTGTTTATAGTAAAACACTAGAAGAACATGTCCACCACTTACGAACTGTGTTCAAGCTACTCAAGGAGAACGAGCTCTATGTGAAGAGGGAGAAATGCTCGTTCACATAAAATGAAGTCTACTTTCTCGGCCACAAGATCAAGGATGGCAAGCTATACATGGATCATGCCAAAGTCAAAGCCATCCAAGAGTGGGATCCTCCAAGCAAGGTGAATGAGCTAAGATCTTTTCTTGGTCTTGTTAATTATTACAGGCGGTTCATCAAGGGATACTCCGCCATAGCTTCTCCACTCACCGACCTTTTGAAGAAGAGCCAAAAGTGGGAATGGTCCATCCGTTGCCAACAAGCTTTCGAAAGCTTAAAGGGAGCAATCATGAAGGAACCGGTCCTAGCATTGCCCGATTGCTCCAAACCATACGAGGTGCACATCGATGCTTCCGACTTTACCATATGGGGCGTTCTAATGCAAGAGAGGCATCCAATTGCATTAGAAAGTCGCAAGCTTAACGATACCGAAAGACGGTATACGGTCCAAGAGAAGGAGATGACCGCTATCATACATTGCTTGCGAACTTGGAGACATTACTTGCTTGGGTCAAAGTTTACTGTGAAGACCGACAATGTGGCCACGAGTTACTTCCAAACACAAAAGAAGTTGAGTCCCAAGCAAGCTCGTTGGCAAGACTTTCTTGCCGAATTTGACTACGTGCTCGAGTACAAGCCCGGTACCGCCAATGTGGTTGCCGATGCGTTGAGTAGAAAGGCCGAGTTGGCGTCGATGAGCAAGCTTCAAGGTGATTTGCTCAACTTAGTGAAGGAAGGCATGGGGCACGACGCCATCGCAAAGCAACTTCTCCAACTTGCCATGGAGGGCAAGACGAAGAAGTTTTGGGTCGAAGATGGCCTTCTCTACACCAAGGGTCGTCGTGTGTATGTTCCGAAGTGGGGCAACTTGAGGCGAAATTTGATCAAGGAATGCCACGACACAAAATGAGCGGGCCACCCGGGGCAACATCGCACGAGAGCACTTTTGGAGACCTCTTATTATTGGCCATAAATGCGGGACGATGTGGAGACCTTTGTGAAGACTTTGTGTGCCAACAAGACAAGGTGGAGCAAAAGAGTCCTGCCGGGTTGTTGGAGCCATTACCTACACCCGAGAGACCGTGGGAAAGTATTAGCATGGATTTCATCATTGGCTTACCCAAATCCGAAGGATGCGGCACTATCATCGTGGTGATCGATAGATTCTCAAAGTATGCTACATTTATAGCCGCACCCAAAACATGCTCGGTCGAGGACACCGCCAAACTATTTTTCAAGCATGTGGTGAAGTATTGGGGGTTGCCACAATCTATCATAAGTGATCGAGACTCATGGTTCACCGGGAGGTTTTGGACCGTATTATTCAATCTCATGGGCTCGGCATTGCATTTCTCAACAAGCTTTCATCCGCAAACCGATGGGCAAACCGAGAGGGCGAATGCATTGTTAGAGCTCTATCTTCGGCACTTTGTGAGTGCCAACCAACATGATTGGACAAAGTTGCTAGATGTTGCCCAATTCTCATATAATTTGCAAAGGAGTGAGTCGACCAACAAAAGTCCTTTCGAGCTCGCCACGGGACAACAACTGATGACTCCACACACTCTTGCCACAAGCTACGGAGGGAGGAGTCTGTCTGCATTCATGGTTGCCAAGAATTGGCACGAGCAAGTCGACCTTGCAAGATCTTATCTCCACAAGGCAACCAAGAAGATGAAGAAGTGGGCGGACGTAAAGAGGAGGTACGTGGAGTATCAAATTGGAGACCTCGTGTTTGTCAAGATTCTACCTTCGCAACACAAGTCTACACGAGGCCTTCACAAAGGACTTGTCAGCCGATATGAAGGGCCATTTCCAATCATCAAAAAGGTGGGCAAAGTCTCATATAAGCTAGAGTTGCCACCGATGCTCAAGCTTCATCCGGTCTTCTACGTAAGTTGCTTGAAGCCGTATCATGGAGATGTGGAAGATCCTTCAAGAGGGGAGTCCAAGAGAGCACCAATGGGCATCTACAACACTTATGACAAGGATGTGGATCAAATTATGGCTGACCGAGTGGTTCGTGGAAGGGACAACCATCCAAGTCATGAGTATTTAGTGAAGTGGAAAGGACTACCCGATAGTGAAGCAAGTTGGGAACCCGCAAATGCATTGTGGCAATTCGAGGATCAAATAAAGCGGTTCCATCAAGAAAGCTCGACGAGGGCGTCGACGGAATAGGTGGGGGAGAATGTCACAAGCTTAACATTTCGTCGAACACTTGGAGGGCAAATTTAGCTTGGCATTTTATCAAGCACTTGGTGAGCATTTTGACCACACTTTGAAAAGTCCAAGCTCCTAGACTTGTGTGGAATTCTCTAGAATCCTTTGGAGAATTCTTGGCCTTATAAATTGTGTAAATATCTAGATATTTTGGTGGAGGATTCTAGACACTTAATCTCCACCGTAGGATTAAATTGTTTATAGCCGTAGGATCATTCTTCCTTGTCTATAAATAGGTGGAGGCCCCATTTGGCCAAACCATCCAAGAAATCAAGCAAAGTCTCTTGTAAAGCTTTCTTTCAAGCAATATACTTTCATTCTTCCAAACTTTCTTGTGTTCTATTCTTGCTTGCTTTGCTTTCTCTTTTTTGTAGGTAAAAATGCTTACTTAGTTGCAACACAAAGGGTCGAAATAGCAACTAAGGCCACAAGGCTTGAAGGTTCGAAAAACAAGTCCGTGACACTAAGGATTCCCAAATTGGTGAAGAAAAGCTTGAAAGAGTCCAATACTGTGATAATGAGTAATGACAAAAATTAAGAATTTTTGAGCAAATGACCAGAATGAGGCACTTCCACACAGTGCTTACAATTAACATTGGTAAGACCGTTTCCTCTATATATATATCCATGAAAGGAAAGAAACATAAAAAGGAAAAAAAAAAAAAAAGGGGTATGATATTTGTCCGATGATTATCATTAAAATTGCAACTTAAATAATAAATTTTAATTGAAAATATTTAATTATATTATATCTTTTAATATTACAATAATAAATAAATATTTTAATATTAATTATTTAAAATGTCATATAACATATAGATTCTATTGATAATTTATCATTTAGATTTATTTTTATAAAGAAGAAAAAAAGCAAATGACCGTGAAAAACAAACTCCTTCAATCTTTGGTAAATAAACCAGGGAAAGCTAAAGAAATAAAACCCTCAACAAAATTTGGAACTTAATTTGTGCCTCAGCCTTAGAAAACTATAGGCATTATTAATCTCTTAGACAAGACATATTTCAATTTAAATTTATATTTGAAGTACTATGTGTCAGGAAAATGTAATATGTTAGGGAATTATAAAAGAAAAATATTATTTGGTATGAAAATGTTATTTGTTAGGAAAATTACTCCTGGAACCATATGGCTTATGATAAATAGTTCTATTTGGTTTAGAAAATGTCAACAATATACCTTCTAAAATTATCCATACTAACTCATTCTCTATTCTACATTACATAAATAAAGTACACATATGCACTTATATTTCTTGTAAAAATTTGAAAACATATACTAAATAAATCAAACAATATTTAATAAATAAATTGATAGGCTCACCTCGTGATCTTTTCAGGACTTCTAGAGTGATCTCGTCCTACGGAGACTTTATCAAAAATTAAATAGAAAATCCAGTAGAATTTTTTTTGAAAATTGGAATACTTCAAAGTTTAATCCTGTAAAAAAATAACAAATATATTTTTTCACAACAATAGAAGCAGTCCCAACAACTACACCATCAATAACAAATAAAAATCAGAATATGGTATCTGACCCGAATATCAAATACTACAATACTCTTAAATTTAGAATATTTTAGAGCACAATAAAAGTAGAATTTTAAAAATAAAATAAACAGAAAAAATACAACGATTTTTACAAATGATAAATAAAGATTTACATTGGTTGTTGGGACACGAGAGAATGCAGAAAATTAATACACTGCTTCCAGCATAGCTTTTAAGAGCATCTCCAATGATATTGTAGATTGTTCTATTTTCATTGTTACATTATAAATATAGATAGATTAAAAAAAAAAACTTTTCCAATGACTCTGTCTATTAGATCTGTTAAGCTGATGTGTCAAAAAAAATAAACACTGTCAAATAGATTATCTACTTAAAAAATGTCTCTTAGACATTGTTACTTAGCAATTTTCTATTTTTTTTATTTTTTTTCAATTATTTTAGACTTTTTCTTTTGCGCCAGAATTTTTTTTTCCCTCTTCTTGTTCGCGCTCAGACAGAAAAAAAATGCTACATGAACAGAAGCTGCTTCAGATCTTTAACTCCTTTGTTCTTGTTCACTCAAAGAAAAAATAAAATTCTCCATCAAATACCTCTAATCATTTAGGATCCATCAATACCTCTAATCAGATTTTTATCTTCCAGTAAGTAAAACTTCTTGATTTTCTGATTCAGACACAGAAGAAAAGACGTACCTACTGTTGAGCTACCTTTTTGAACACAACCCAATCTCTTTTTTTATTTCTTTTCTTCTTTCGGTCCAGTGAATTGCCCAAATCCCTTAAGCAATGAAAAAGACAAAAATAAATTGAATTAAATTGTACGATTTTTTCAATTTCTCACTATATCTTTCTAATCAATTTTTTTTTCTTTTGCTGTAATTCTTTCCAATCAATCAAACAAACAAAATAGCAGGCAATACCATTTAATACATATTCTTTCATAATTGTATAGATATAGTACAATTTCATATTACTTCAAAAAATATAAAAACTAAAAATTTACCTTTATGAAAGGTGAATTTGAAGAGAGAGCAAATTCTTGTACCAAATCCAAGGGAAAGACGCAAGTGGGATAGTGCAGCTTGTTCGATGGTAAGTTTGCATTTGTTTTTGGAACTTGTCTCCAGCACCATCAAAATATAGCTCATTCATTTTAGTCTAACAAATTGGTGCATATGTTGATTTCAGTACCCTGGTTTTATGATATGGTCTGCATGGAACTGTGTTGATATTGCTCTGTATGGGTCTATGATTTAAACATTTTGAACTATATTATGATTTTATCTTTTACGAAACTTAAACAATGATATGTAACGTAGTTAAAGGCGTTAGATCTCGTTTTGGCCGAAGAGATAGCAAGAGTGTACAAAAAACGGTATTCGTTTGAGTCATTCTCCTTCTGTAAACCCATAAAATGCACCACTCAAGATAACGGGTTTGATTGCGGGCTATTCGTCGTCAAGTTTATGGAGTCATTTGATTTTTCCTTATCAAGGGTAATTTTTTTTGCCACTTTAGTTTAAATTATTTCCATCTGTATTTTATATATATTGTTTCTATTCTATGGTCTCAATATTACTAAGGTCCTGATTCTAGTTTCATCGATCTGATTTTTTGTTTTTCCCCTAGTTTGACTCACAGCTCGAGCGGTGTTTTACGGCTATGGATCTCATGTTTTTACCCCACAATCTGAGGTTGAGTCAATTGATGCAAACCGTCAATGCTTATTACAGAGGGGTAGGGAACCACATTGATTCACCCCATCCTACCAAAACCAAATTGGCATCAGTGAGAGGGAGAAAGAAATGTAGAAGGAAAATGTATGAATCTGTGCCTTCCTTTAGGGTTCTTAGAATATTATTGTAATAGTCATACTTTTGCATTTTCCGATTCTTTAACCATGTATATATATCTTGTAGGAACTGCTCTATAAATTTATATTTTGTAAACATTTCCTATGTTTTATCTAGACATCAATAGTGCTATCATTAAAATGTAATGATTTCAAAATTTTGTATAAATCCTCCATAAATCACACTGGACAACTTTGAGCATCAAATTTTTGTTGCCAATTCAGCTGAAATAATCAAACAATGTCATATAACCAAACTTTCTTCACGGGTTGTATTTTACAAAATTTATGGCATATTTTACCAAAACGTTTACCTCAAATATTCAAATTCTGAAGTAAAGTACATATTTAAACATTACATCGTGAATCTAATAATTTAGCCATGTTTGTGCAAAAAAACACCGCCGTCGTCATGAACCCGGATCTACCATTAGTGAATAGACGCGTAGAAGGCAAGTGCTTCCAACCAGCATGTTGCTAGGTCTTACTGCATGCCTGAAATATAAGATACAATACATTTACAAAAACATAATTGTCACTACGTCTAATTTTTTGTTTAGCCAGATCAGGCGCATGACTTTGTGTTATTTATAACACCTGTTCCGCTCTGCCCGATACAAAAAATTGTTTACCTAATCCAAAAACATATAATTGTAGCCGGACCAGGCGCCTTCCATTGCGCCTAGTATGACGCCTGGTCCGTTTTGCTGTATCTTGCCATATAATTTAAACATGTGAGAAATAAGAAAAAAAATTGAAAAACCGAACTAGGCACCTGCCATTGCGCCTGGTATGACGCCTGGTCCGTTCTGCCGTGCGGAGCTGCATATGTAACTAGAGCATGTGAGAAATAAGAAAAAAAAAATTAATTTTGCCTGACCAGGCACCTGCCATTGCGCCTGGTATGACGCTTGGTCCGTTCTACCTGAACTTGCCATAAACAACAGACATAAGAAAAAAAAATTTGCCGGACTAGGCGCCTGCCATTGTGCCTGGTATGGCGCCTGGTCCATTTTGCCGGAACTTGTCATATACAACAAACATAAGAAATTAAAAAAAAAAAAATTTAACCGGACCAAGCGCTTGCCATTGTGTCTGGTATAAAGCCTGGTGCTCGATGCCCTTTATGGCCACTTAGCCAATGTGCAGTCAGAAATTTAAGTGCAAAATGTAGAATGTTTAATCAAAGTACCGCTTGCCCATCCTTAAATATAATGAAGTCATTTCAATATATGTATGTATACCTGGAAACCACCATTGCATATGCGTGGATGCCATTTGTGGGTCGCCATTACTCAAATCCAATGTGTTCGGGCCATATTTTGGGGGGCTAAGGTCAACAACACTATTTTCTTGGCTTCCGAATTTATTTTCGTCATATTCGTGAATAAAATCTATAGTGTTTGAATATTGGACGCCAATCTCACTCTCGATTTCGGCTAACTGATCAAGTGGTTCCTTATACCGTTTTGCACAAGTTCGCTTGATGTGCCCCAGTTTCTTGCATGAACCATATTTTCTTCCATACTTAGTAATTTCCTTTCATATTTAGTAATTTTGTAATACGGTATAATTTTTTTCTATAATATGTAACTTTCTTCCATACTTAGTAATTTCCTTCTATATTTAGTAATTTTCTCTTACGGTGTAATTTTTTTCCAAAATTACTAAATATGGAAGGAAATTACTTAGTATGGAAGAAAGTTACATATTATAGAAAAAAATTATACCGTATTTCTTTTTGTATCAACTTTTTCATCTTGAGACTCCAGAATTGTTGCTTGTAGTTGTTAAATAATCTTTGTTGCTCGGTTTCTTTTCTTTGGATAATTTTTTTCAAAATGTTCTTTTTGTTTGCAGATGAAGCACAAGTCTGATTTTTGTCGCCCTTTCTGAATTTCTTTATGAAAAAATAAACTTTTCTCCCATTCTGATTGTTGAATTTTTTCATATTATGTTTTCTTGTAGTTTTGCACCCACATTGATTTTCTTTGCATTTAATTTGTAAGTGAGGTTTCTTACAAGCTTTCTTGAACTTTGAACATTCATCCATCATCGAGGAGAATAGTTTGTGGGTTCCACAGAGTTTGTCCAATGCCGTTTAGGCCATCTGTTGACTTTCTCCGAGAGTGATATTTGTCATATCTTTTCTGGTCAAAGTGATGGACCTTTACAATTTTGGTTGTAATTCATTAGGAAGAGAAGCTATGTAAACTTGTTGGAGATTGATATCATTGTGACCATTAAGCATGTAGTATTTTTTTGACATTCTTTGATAATGAAAATCAAGCTCTTTTTTCTTTAGAGAGCAATACTTCATAGCAAATTATTCTTTTCTTGCTTGAGTGTCAATTAGATAACGATTTCCAATAAACTCTTGGTATATGGCTCGGGAGCATGGCTTGCACTTTTTGAGCGAACAAACTGAATTTGTTTATATGCTCCAAGAGTCTGAATCTAGTCTATTAGAGTTCTTGAAAATCTTGATGCAAATTCTTTTAAGACTGATTGGAGATTATGCTGTCTGGTCATCTGTAGATCAATCCAAGCTCCACACCCATGGACTTTGTTTCTCCATTGATCTGGAGTAAGATCATCAAAAGTAAACCATGAACCAGTTGCTGGTTTTGAGTAGTTTTTTTGAAACTTCATCCATCATTTCAGATGGTTCTTCAATAATGGGATCGGTAGGCATCTGTGATGTCTTTGCTTGGTTGGGGAATTGGTTGTAAGAGGCAGTTGATGTAGCTGTAAGAATTTTTGAAATTTCTGCTATGTCACATCTCGAGGAATATGCAGAAGAGTTAGAAGATGTTTTTGAATTAAAATGGTAAGATTTTGTGACTGCTGCCATACTCTGCATAGGTTGTCTAGGTTGATTTTTTTTTTTCAGAATTTTCGTCTGGGTTTTTCAAATTTTTTGTAGAAAATCTAGAAAAAGATGGAGAAGGAGAAGATTTTCTTTTCTTTTGTTTGGAGGTGTATGATTTGAAATGAGATCGATCATTGAAGATTTCATGTGTCATTTTGAAGATTTTTGAGTAAACAAGCTTGAAGGATGGACAAGAATATGATGGGACAAAGGCTGAGAAGGAATGTGGAATGGGATCAAAGAGACCTTGTTTTAATTTTAAGTCATCATCTATTTCCTGCAATTTAGCCTTCAATCTTATGATTTCCTTTTCTTTAGAATCAAATTTTGAACCATAATACATTTGATTGATCAGGTCTTTTAGTTCAGAATCAAGCTTGGTAATTCTAGATTGCAGAATGATATATAATTTTTTTTTTTTTTTACTTTTGTTGACTATAAATCCAGCTTTGTATTTGTGATGCTTGTTTGTGCAACAATTTTGTTGATAGTATCAAGTCTTTTTAGAGCTTGATTTTGAGTACAAGCATTCATGGTATGCCAATTAAGTACTTTTTCAACTTGAGAATGAGGAAATTTTTTTTCCGTCTGGTAAGACCTATTTTGGCTAGACATAAGGTCATAAAAGAGATCTTTGTAGAGGGGTTGACCTGTCTTTTTCAAAGCTGGAAAATTTTCTTCATAATGTCGAGAATAGGCTAAAAACATCATACAAAGTTTGACATTTTTATTCTTCGAAGCAGATTTTTCAGGAATAAGTCATTCTTCTTCTAAGATCTTCAAGCCTTTTTTACAGATATCCAATGACATGTTTTTTTTATGAATTTCTATCTAGGAGCTATCTGGATCATCTGGAGAATAATGCCTTCTGGTGGGCATGCTTTTGTGACAAGGTTTATGGTGAGGTGCCTTCTTCCTTTGAAGATGAATTGGAATGAAGACTTCATCATCACTTTCTCTTTCGAGCTAACAGTCAAGTCAGGGTCACACATAAATTTTTTATCTATCAATGTTAAAACTGAATAAAGGAATATCATCTTCACATGCAACCGAAATGATCGCTAGAGAATGAAAGACTGGTGAGGTGGCACTTGAAGATGCTTCTAGATTTGACTGATCCATCTGCGAGTCTCAGGAAAGTAGGATCACTTGTCTGGACCGGCATAGCTTCTTGATGTATCTTTTCATAATTAGTCAACCATTCAATAAAGATATATCTGATGAGTTTCTCTCTCGAAATCCTTATAAAGATCTCTATGATAATGGGCACATTTGGCCTTTTCTGATGTGATGAATAGTAAATCTCTCGTATTTCTTGGGAGATGCAAATCATAAGAATGATTTTATAGTCTGTAAACAATCTAGTGATGTAAGGTTGCAGTATAAGCCAATGTTGTTTATTCTGTTCTCGTAATTTGGATCTGCACTTTGAGAAATGTTGGTAGATTGGGATCCTTCAGGAGAACATTGAAGTTTGGATAGAATCTGAGAACAATAGTTCCTGCATCAAGAGTGAAAATGGTTATTCCAGTAACTGCATGCTCGAACTTTGAAAAAGTAAAATTGAGAATAGCAAGATGCACGGTTACAGGTAGACATTTTTTTTCTATGAAGTGAGAAAGAAAGTCTGATTACTCCAAAATGGATATGAGTATATCCTTTTGCTTTCCATCTAGTTATGAGATTTAAGGGAATCTCAAAATCAATATATTATTTTTGGGAAGTAGCAGAATGCCACATGAAGTGTAGCTAGATGATTGAACATATTCTTTGATTGGAAGGTTTGTAGTATGCATAAGTTGCCTCATACTCTTACGTTTCCTTTTATAGAAACTACAATGGTTCATAAGAGAAGGAGTAGTTTGAACAACCTGAGCATTTTCAGGACATATCTATACTCAATATGGTTATCTATCTTTGAGGAATTAGTTTTTGGAAACGATATGAGAAAGAGATTGAGGAAGATATATGACTTGCATATAAAAAAGAGGCTGAAGATCGTGGAGATTCCATTGTTGGGTTGATTTCTTCCCTAATAACCACTTGCACATAATTCTATTATATCCTACCTAATAGACTCTGTTAGACTATGATATTAACACTAGCTGGGAGCTTTTACCAACATAAATAAATATGAGTTATCAAGCTTAAATAAACACAATTTTATTTTATTTTGTAATACTAAAATTCTAATAAAATAAATAAAGTATTTAATGATTGTCATTTAATTTGCCATAAAGTGACAAATATCATTTTCTAACTCTATTTCTTATAACTGATAACCATATATAACATGAAAGACTCATATGCTTTGTCATAATTTAATTGGTTTTAAAAAAAAAAAATATTATCTCTGATAACCATCATCCATGGGACAAAATCCTCTCCATTTCTAGAGAAATAGAGGATCTCAGTTTCTGTTACCAAATTTTGCCAGCATATTTTATCCAAAAATTAGAGTTAGGTCATACCATCATTTTCAAATTGGAAACAATCTTAAAACTAATCAGTTAATGTTAATTTTCTTATATGAATTAAAAAGAATGATAACTTCTAAGCAAAAAATAT
>QANX01008160.1:0-11493 GCA_003254975.1 Ochetophila trinervis | reverse complement strand
TCCATTGTAGATTAAAATTTAGTTATATACTTTTTTCATGTGTTGATAAAAAAATATAAAAACGAAACTCTTTAATTTTAAAAATTGTGGAAAAATAAACTAGAATTGATTTATATACTTTAACGCCGACCAAATACCCGTATAGAAACGTCCTTACATTCAACAAAGTAGTGTCAGTTCTTTTACCACCTCATCCATCTTTTTATCTCCTATTTCTTTTATTTTTCTCAGCCATTTCTCTTGCTTTCTTTCCAAAATCCTCTTCACTTTATTCAACCACCACTTCTCTAATCACTTTAGCTAGCATTTCCCTTTCCAATCTCCCATTTTTTTCAATCTTAACCTCCATACCAACCCCTAACTCTCCTATTAATCTGGCATTCCATGGCCGATCAAATTGCATAGGCATTGCTATAAATGGAACACCAAATCCATGAAAGAACCCCATTTTGGTCTCATATATTGAGCTGGGAAATTGATTTCAGGAAATGGAAATTCATGACCATTATCTTTGTTCTTGATCTCGTAAAGCATGAAAGAGTTGGTGGCCGCTCCAGTAGTTAAGAAGGCGATAGCCAAAATATTCATTGAAGTAGATATTTGAGATGCCATGGAGGTTGAAAATCATAATTAAAATGATATGGCTTTAGGGAAGTTAAGATGTTGGAGAAGTTAGGTTTGGCCATGTTTAAAGGTTTCATTATGATGGGCATGAGACGCAGTGGGAGGCCTTTTTTTATATGGTAGTGAGGAGGAAGCTCGGGATACAAACGAAGTTGAAGCTCAACAAGCTCTAAAGAAATTGGAGAAAGTTTAGCAATATTGACGGAACTAAGGTTTATAGAAGTTTTTTTTTTGGTAATTAACTAAGGTTTATAGAAGTTGAACAAAACTGTAACAGCCCAAATAATTAATCAAGTCTATTTTTTATTTTTATTTTTTTAAACTAAAACACTGCTTATGCAAACTAAGTCCCATTTTTTTATTTTACTAAGCTTCATTTTTATTTTAATGAAAAGTTCAACTCAATACTTAATAATCAGATTTCAAAATTTAAATAAAAATAACAAAAATAAAATTTATATATTTTTCCTCTTTTTCTGATGTTAAACACAAAGAAGAAGCTCAAAACATAATTCATCTTTTTTCTTCTTTAGCATTCTCATTTTTCATCCAATTAAATCTTTCAATCTTATAGTCAAAATGAAGCTTTTATCTTCATCTTTGCAAAAGTTTCATTGCATGTAGAAGAAATGTTCATTTTTGGAAAATCTTCTGAAGTTTTAGTTACTTTCTAAGCTTCAAGGTAAGAACTCAAATTATGAATTTGTTACCTACACATTTTGAATATGTTATTATGTGTTTTGAGGAAATTGTATGGGATTTTGTGGAGAGTTTACAATCTAAAACTTTATTTTGTAAATAGGGTTTGAAAAATATGGCTTTTGAACCTCAAACAAGCATTTTGCATTTTTATAAAAGACTTGATAATAGGTCTTTGATAAAAAGTTTATAAGAGTGACTTGACTAGTTTTGGAACTTTAATTTTGGTTTCAAATTGTTGAAGTCTAAGACTTATGACTTTATGTGGGAACCTAACTTGCTAGATGATTCCCAAGAATTAAGAAAATAAGACAAACTTGAAGTTAATGAGGGTAAGGAGTTGAATTTGGAAGGCTAGCTTGGTTGGTGCAAAAGGTTAACTTAAAGCAAAGCTTTACAAGATTTGGTTTGAGGTATGTGACAATTTGAAATTTTATTTATTCGCTTTAAAACTGAAAAGTAGGTTTTTGATTAATTATGATGATGCTCAAATGCTATTTTGATGTTTTAGATTATGCTTATGTGATGTGATACGAGTTTTAAATGTGAAATTAATGTTTTGCCTAAAAAATGAAATCGAAAATTTTGCTAAAAACTGGTAGTCTGTGAATTGATGTGTAGATTTAAAGTATCTATAATATTCGATTGTTACAATTTTAGTATCAGTGCACGGTTTCTATGGAAATTTCGTGAAGCAAGCTTCTTGGCTAGCTCTGTGTTTGTTAACCTTAACCTTGTGTTTGTATAATGTCAAATTTTGTTCATCCAAACCAGACTCATTTAGCTTTTATATTGAAATATATAAATTTAAACTATTAAAATACATGTGGATTCATGTCATATTAAAATTTACTAGGCCAAATGATCACATCTCTGTTTGTTAATGCAAAAGAAAAATGTTAGGAACAGAAGAACGGTCATACTAATTGACTTGTTTAGTCAATTAGTAAAAAACAATTAAATTATATTATCTTTTTTTGGAATAAAAATTATAAATATGCATATTTATAATTTAATTAAGTAGAAGTTGCATTGTTTCACAATCTTATAAAATATATATTCACAATGGTTGAAAGGTAGCACTTAATTATATTTAAATCTAAATGCATTTTAGTATTTTTTTAAATTGAATTTGTTTACATAAATGTCTCAAAAACTAATTTGTGCAATTGATACCCTGTAATTTGAAAAAAGTTGTACAAATGTTCAATTTAATTAAAATTGACAGATTCTGAAAACTTAAAGGTCACGTGCATAGCAAGTGACTCTTAAAATTAATTTTTTTCATTTTTAATTATACAAAAAATTAAAAAATAAAAGAAAATAAAAGCCATAAATAAATTTCAAATTATTTTTCTGTTTTTTATTTTATTAATTTTTGATACAATAAAAAATAAAAATAAAATTAATTTTGAAAGTCACGTGCTATGCAGGTAATTTTAAATTTATAAAATCTGTCAATTTTAATTAAATTATACAAATGTGCAACTTTTACAAATTATTAGGTATCAATTCTAAAAACTCGTATGTGAATAAATTCAATTTTAGAAGATACTAAAATGCATTAAAAATTTATATTTAATAAGCTACCTTTATATTTAATAAATTACCTTTATATTTTTTGTTTTTATATATTTTAATCCTCTATATGTTTATTTTTTTTCTATTGAGTTTCAGCTCACATATATTAGAGAATATAAATGTTGTTGAACTTGTTGATGACAACTATTTGTATGATTTTATATTTGTTAATTCTTGAATAAAGTTTAATAACTTCCTAATATGATATTATTTTGTATAGTAGTTAGGTTATACGCACTAATTTTTCTAACAATTCCAGCAGGGTGGATTAACCACACCAACCATATTGATACATAGTGGAACATGGTGCTTTTTATTATTATTATTATTATTATTTAATAAACACAAAGGGAAACATGTTAGACAATTATTTGAGTAATTTTCATAAAATTATTGTATTCACAGTTTATTTAACACGTTGACATTGTTAATTGTATATTTTTACATTTTAAATTTTTTTATCCATTATTTTGGCTTGTTTTATATATGCATAAATACATATATATTTAAATATTTATTATGACACCTCTAACGTTACTTATATCCATCCATTGGAAAAAAAACCCAACCAATTGTTTTTAAATTCCCAATCTTTTCCGCGATTTTTGATTTTGCCATAAAAAGATCAGATATGCTGTCGTCGACCAATTGTGAAGAGTGTTAATTGTGCATTTACTTTCTTCATTAAAGAATTTATCGATCTATAAAATATAAATGTCGTCAGAATGTCTTAGCCAGCAAATATTTTTGTATACTATAGTTGAACGAAATCAGAAAAATGAGCTTCTTAAAAAAGAATGGAGATAATCATATGAGACATCTCACTTTTTGCCTTCATAAATGAAAGGCATAAATATGTTTATATAGTGAAAAAAAGAACCGTAGCGTGCCCCAACCTAAATAGGTTGTACCACAAAAACTTTTTAGATAATTTAGTAAATAATATATTAGATTTATACATGTGGATTATTTTACCTACACAAAAAACATTATCACTCACGGTACTTGAGGGTGTAGCTCATTAGTAGAAGCCAGCTGAACATTTACACATGCAAGTACGGAAGTTGAGGTTCGAATCTTGGTAGATTTATTTGGACTCAAGTGCTCCTCTCCGCTGTTACCGCACAAAGGGGAGGGAGTTTTCAATGACATATGCCTCTAATGTGGACTCACACTGGGTTGAAAAGACGTCTGAGTTCAACTCACTTACTAGATTACTTCTGGACCTATGATCCAGCTACGGGTAGGTCGTTTTCTTTTCCAGCAAAAAAGAAAAGATATATTATCAATCACCTATACGCTAGGAATGTGGTCGGATCGGATGTATTATTTTATTTTATTTTTTGATACAAAAATGTCATACTAATAATTTTTTTAATATTAATAAATTATGGAGGTTTTTTTTTTTTTTTTTTCTGTTTTCAGGGTTGTTGCATTTCTCTGTTTTGATTGTAATGTAGCTTTTTATAACTTCAACAGCACGTCAGCATCCATCTCGATTCTTTGCCTTGAGAGTTCTCGTTTTTATCATTGATCTTCCTCTATGGAAAACATTAGATATTTACAACTTGGAAAAGTTGTACTTTGATGATGATTTGGCAGAGTTAGCTCATCTGAGAAATTTGGTGACTAATTTTTGACTTATTTTAGAGAATATCCTAAATTGATGACATTACATTTTATGACAAATGGATATGGGGTTTTAATACCCCAGGTACCTAAACTATATCGGATTATATAAACGGATGCCCAATCTTTTTTTTTTTTGGCATTTAACCATCCGAACTCAACTTAATCTATCACCGTTAGTACCTGTGCCATTTACAGTCATATACTCTCTGTTTTCATCACGTGGACCGCACGTGAGTTTCAAAAGCAAGGGTAAACGAAGTAATTTCTTACTCCCCCCACCCCCAACCGTCTTTCTCCTTCTCGTCTCCCTCCCTCTGCGATTCTAGCCACCCAAACCTAATTCATGAACATCCTATTTCCTTATCATATTCTCATATTTTCTCATCAGCCATTCACCACATCAAACAGAGAATTGGGTGCCAGAAAAGAAAAATAAAAAATAAAAACTGAAATTAATAAAGCCACTCACCTGAAGAGAGCACCAAGCAAGGTTGAGAATGCTAGCGATCCAAAGGAAAGCATAATACGAAATCATAACACATGATAGGCCATTGCAGAGCTTCTTCAAATTCTTCTTCGCGTGAACTGCCATATACACCACTAAGATAACAGAAGGCATAACCAGAAATGCGTCGAACCAGAGTCCATGGAAATTCGAGCTGGAGGAGGTTCTAATTAGAAAGATCGAACCTTCGCTGTCGATTGCGGAGGCGGGAGAACTCGCGATTGGCGAAATGGAGACCGAGCTATTGAACACCACTTGCAAATTATTCACCATTCCTCTGCGATTACACAAGAAAATCGAAATTTGGCGGGTGAGATCGAAATTGGAGAGGGAACATTGTTTGGTCATGAACATCGTCCTGGTTCTGCAAGAGTTTAAAGAATTGCACCCACCACAATTCTTCTTGAAACGGCCCCTTTTCATTCCCACATAGGTGATTCTTCTGTTTCCATATAATCCTCATAGATTACCAAATATCCGATAATCATTAAAAGCATAGCTTAACCTTTTTATCTATCACCGTTTCATCATAGGAATGGGTAAGGGTAAAAAAAGAACCCCCACAGTGATCCATGCCAGTCTTTACAATTGCGTTGTCTCGTTGAACCTAGATCTTGGGATCTCCAGTCACATAGGTCAGGTTTCCATCATATCGACTTTCCTCTCACAAGCTTCAATCTCATTCCTCTCGATGACTTCTCAACTAGTTCTTTATTTAACCCCTTGGTTAGCGGATCCGCAATATTTTCTTTCGACTTTACGTAGTCTATAGATATCACTCCAGTTGAGATTAACTGTCTAATGAAATTGTGTCTTCGATGTATATGTCTAGACTTTCCATTATACATGATATTATGTGCCCTGCTAATTGCAGATTGACTATCGCAATGTAAGCTAATTGCAGGGACATGTTTCAGCCATTGTGGAATGTCCTCTAAGAACTGACGTAACTATTCAGCCTCTTCTTCACATTTGTCAAAAGCTATGAACTCAAATTCCATAGTGGAACGAGCTATAACTGTTTGTTTGGAGGACTTCTATGTTACAGCTGCACCAGCCAATGTAACTACATATCCACTAGTGGACTTTGAATTCTTTATATTAGAAATCCAACTCGCATCATTATATCATTTTAATACAACTGGATATCTTGTGTAGTGCAGTCCGTAATCACGAGTATACCGTAAGTACCTCAGTACTCACACTATCCCTTTCCAATTATCTTGGTTTGAATTACTCGTGTATATACTTAGCCTATTTATTGAGTAGGCTATATCCGGTCTAGTGCAACTCATCATGTACATTAGACTACCAATCACCCTAAAATATTCCACTTGGAAAAATACCCTCTCCTTTATTCTTGGAAAGATGTAAATTCATATCTATGGGTGTTCTGGCTATACCAGTATCATTTTTACTGAATTTATCCAGTATTTTATCTATATAATGTGACTGACTAAGAACGATTCCATTCGAAAACCTGGAAATTTTAATTCCCAGTATCACATTTGCAAGCCCCATATCTTTCATATCAAACTTTGTATTTAACGAAGCTTTGGTAGTTTGGATCATATTATCATTACTACCCACGATAAGTATGTCATCTACATTTAGACATAAAATGACATATCCATCATCTGTATCCTTTATATACGTATACTTGTCACATTCATTTATTTTATACCCACTTTCCAATATGGTAGAATCAAATTTCTAATGCCATTGTTTTGGAGCTTGTTTTAGACCATACAGAGATTTCACCAGTCTACAGACTTTTCTCTCTTGTCCTGGAGCAGAAAAAACCTCAGGTTGTTCTATATAGATCTCCTCATCAAGATCCCCATTTAAAAATGTCGTTTTTACATCCACCTAATGTATCTCTAAATTCCGTAAGGCTGCTATGGCAATCACCATCCTCATGGAATTTATTCTCGTCATTGGTGAATATGTATCAAAATAATCAAGATCTTCTTTTTGCTTGTAACCCTTTATTAATAGCCTTGCCTTGTATTTATCAATAGTTCCATCTACTTTCATCTTCCTCTTGAAAATCCACTTGTAACCTAAAGGTTTACAACTAGGAGGTAGATCCACTAACTCCTAAGTATGGTTTTGCAAAATGAAATCTATTTCACTATTGATTGCCTATTTCCATAAAAGACATTCATGACAGTTTATAGATTCCTAAAAGCTTTGAGGCTCGCTCTCCAGCATATAAGTAAGAAAATCTAGACCAAAAGATTTTTCTGTTCTTATTCTTTTACTACGTCCAAGCTCAACCTCATCCTTTTGTCCATGATCACTGTCTAGACTATCATCATAGACATATTCAAATGTTCGTTTTACCGAACTCAGTCCCTCATCTAAGCATTTCTCGATTCCATTATTATATTTATGTGTATATCTGAAATTTCATATATGTACAGAAGAAATCGATATGCACTGCTATTTTGTGCATAACCAATAAAAATGCAATCAACTGTTTTTGGACCTATCTTTATTCTCTTTGGAGTAAGTATAACTACTTTGGCTAGACACTCCTACATTCTTAGATAATTGTAGAAAGGCTGTCTTCCATGCCAAAGCTCATAAGGTGTTTTCACCTCTTTCTTCCGGAGGTAATTTGCTGATAAAATAGCTTCCCCCCACAAGTTTTGAGGTAACCCAGAACTTAACAGCATTGAATTTATCATTTCCTTGAAGGTTCGATTTTTCCGTTCAGCTACACCATTGGACTGTGGTGAATACGATGGAGTGACTTCATGTCTACTCCCATTTTGAGCACAAAATTCACCAAAAGGATTTACATATTCGTCACTGCGATCACTCCTTATTACTTTAATTTTCTTATTAAGTTGATTCTCAACTTCAGCCTTATAGAGTATAAATTTCTCTAAAGCTTCATCTTTGTCCTTTAGCAAATAGATATAGCAATATTTCGTGCTATCATCAACAAAGGTAATAAAATATTTATTGCCTCCTCTCGTTGGTGCAAATTTTAGATCACATATGTCACTATGGATTTTATCTAAAGGTTCGGTATTTCTTTCAATAGTGTGATATGATAATCTCGTCATTTTTGCCTCAACGCAAGTTTCACACTTATACTTATTGTCAATTTGAAACATGGGAATATGATTTAAGTTAATTAATCTATTCAAAGTATTATAATTAACATGTCATAATTTACCATGCCACAAATTGGAAGACTCAAGCAAGTAAGCAGAAGAAGTACTAGCTTTATTCATATTTTTAGGCTTTACAGTCATTACATTAAGTTTGAAAAGCCTATTGGCTACATAGCTCTTTCCCACAAACATATTATATTTTGACAACATGACCTTATTAGAGTCAAACACCATGCGAAATTCATGCTTTCTTAGAAGCGATCTAGATACCATATTTTTACGTATATCTAGTACATACAGTACATTGTTCAGAGTCAAGTCTTTTCCGGAGGTCATCTTCAGAATCACCTTCCCTTCTCCTTTTATTTCAGAAGTTGCAGAATTTCCCATAAATAACTTCTCCCCACTTTCAGTTGGTTCGAAAGAACTGAACAACCCTCTGTCTGAGCATATGTGGCTAGTTGCACCAGTGTCAATCCACAACTCCTTTGGGTTTGACCCAACAAGATTCACTTCAGAAACTACATCACTTAAATTGATATCATCGACTTCTCTAGTGAGTTTCTCCACCACATGTGCCATTTTATTTTTCCATTTGGGCAGTCTACAATTTTTCGATTTGTGACCTATCTTGTCACAATTGAAACATTTCCCCTGAAATTTGGGATATTTAAATACTCCTCCTTTGGGACCTAGCTTGGAATTCTTTCCAGGAAATTTCTTGGTCTTGGAGCTTTGACTATGCTCCACCACATTAGCTTTAATGAAAGCCCGCGATGATGATCTCTTCTCTGATCGTCTGTTGTCTTCCTCAATGCAAAGTCTAACAATCAGATCATCCATGCTCATTTCCTTTCGCTTATGCTTAAGGTAGTTCTTGAAGTCTTTCCACCTGAGAGCAATTTCTCAATAACTCATGCCACTTGAAAAGCTTCACTAATCACCATTCCCTCAGAATGGATTTCTTGTATGATTATTTGCAACTGTTGGACTTGACTGATAACAGTCTTGGTATCAATCATCTGATAATCCAAGAAACGACCCACTACAAACTTTTTGGAACCAGCATCCTCTGTTTTGTATTTCTTATCCAAGGTTTCTCATAGCTCTTTTGTTGTCCTCTTGCTACTGCATACACTATACAGAGCATCAGATAGGCCATTCAGAATATAATTCCGACTCAGGTAGTCAGAACTCTTCCAGGCATCCACAGCCATGAGAGTACTTGCATCGCTATTCTCATTGCTCTTTGGTGCCTCTTCAGTCAAGAACCTAGTCAGGTTCAATGTGATTAAATAGAATAACATCTTTTGTTGCCACCTTTTAAAATCATTTCCATCAAAATTTTCCAGCTTCTCCACATGACTCACGGGTATAGAAATTGGTGCAATCAAAGTTGACGCTTTTGTCACATAAACGGAATTCACGTTGTCTGAGGAAACATTAACCTCTATTGTCATTTCCTGTATATGATGGAAATATAAATTCATTAGTTGTTGAACAAAATTGTCCCAACACACTAATTACACAAATTTCACCAAGAAAATTTTCACAAATTTGAGGTTTAAAACTTAATTTAAAATCCCCATGGATTTACTGTATACACCCACAGAATTTCTGTATACAAATAAGGATTTTCTGTATACACCTGTCAATGTCGGTCAATCTCAATACAGGTCAACAATCAACGTACACGTGGCATACACTATGTTAGCAACCAGCCAACATAATCTTCCACTTGGCACCCACGTTGCTTACCATGTGGCTGTCAACATGGCATGGGCCAGCCCTACAAACGGGTTGTGCATCAGCCCATTATTGCGCTCAACTGGACTAGGCCCAATCCCAGCCCAACCCAAGCTTAGGCCAAGGCTAGGAAGGATCAAGCCTAGAGCAGGCCAAGCCCAAGCCATGCCAAGCTTGCTGCCTCAGCCCAAATACCCAAAGTGTCAAAACGACATCGTTTTGGGTCTTCTTCTTCACTTATTTTTCTGCAAACGGGTTGGGTCATGGGTCGCTCGATCCGGTTCATGATCCGGTTGTAACTCCTTCGTCTGACTTTCATTTTCGACGTCGATTTTCAGGTTTTCTTCATCTCGTCGCTCTCGTTTGGATTCAAATATCAAATTAAAATAAAACCCACCGGAAAAAATAAATCAACAATAATTTGTATATTAAAACATACCAAAAACACAAATCAATATATATATAAATATAAATATATAAGATTAATAGTAAATCGTTCTTAAGATTGTAAAAAATAAATCAAAAAGTAATCAAATATTTATAAATATATATATTACAAATTAATAAACTAAATTGAAATACATGAAAAATATATTACAGAACATGTATATGTATATGTATATGATGTCTTTGATAATATTCTAAAATCTGTATAATACTACAGTTTTTTTTAGAACGATTTCGTCTTACAGGTGAGGGGGGTGGGTGGGTGGTGAGAGGTAGAGAGAAGAGAGAGAGTAGATGTTTAANATGACTGGAACACCCATAGAGATGTGGAGGATATCAGAAAGAGGTTTGAAAACAACACCTGGAGGATGGATTGGAAGGCAAGGACTTCAAATATTTTTGCTGACTTAGTTGCTAAAAATACTGTTATTTCTAATACCCCTTTGTTTTTTGATGATGTTAATTTAGAAGACATTCCCTTAGAGTTTTTGTGTTGTGCTGAAACTGATGTAAAAGGGGGAGTGAGTGCTTTGTAAGCCCCGTTTAGGGGACTTTCTTTTGGCTATTTATTTTGAATCTTCTGTGCCTCACCTGGTACATCTTTTATCAAAAAAAAAAGGTGTGACTGGTTTAATAAACAAGGAAAATGAGAAATCACAAATATCCTAAAGAAATTTAGGCCACGGATTAGGAAGACTGCAATGTTTTCATTGACTTTTTTTTTTTTAAAACATTTTTTTCATTGACTTAAAAAAGTATAATTATTGGTATTGTTTCGACAAATCGATTAAATGTGATATATATATATATATATATTCATCGGCAGGGGGAGCCAAACAGTTCAAACAGCAGCATTACAGAACTTGGAAGACACACTACCTAAACAATCAGAAAAAAAGGAACTGCTCAACAGACGTGGGTAAAGCTTCAAGAATATGAAGACCCAAACTGAACTCAAGACTCAAACTAACAAGGCAATCTGCCACAGAATTACCTTCTCTTAAAAATATAAGTACTTATTTTTTATTAATTTATGCTATTTAATCTGATGTCTTTTTTTCCTGGCAAGAAGAACCACTACGTGAACTGTGAAGGATGTATTGTCTTGGAATTATAAACTTTGTAATATTT
>QANX01008159.1:0-17725 GCA_003254975.1 Ochetophila trinervis | reverse complement strand
TACCTACTAATTATTAAAAAAAAAAAATGTACTGTTTATACTCTGACCATACTACTTATTATTTCCTCATTTTTTTTAAAAAAAAAGTACGTATTAATTGTTTCCACTTTCAGGCCGTACGTAACAAGTCAAATTTAATATAAAGTTAATATGAAAAGTACTGCAATCTTAACTGAAGTCAATTTTTCTTAAACTGAAATCCAACCCCTGTATGATCTAATAAAGCAACACAGAGGTCGCATCCAAAATGTCATTTTTCTCTCTGTTTGAGGCCTAATTTCGTGCTGCGTGTGATGGGACTTTTACAATACAGCTATGTAAAATAGTTGTAAATATCAACCACAGTCTGTAGAATAAGTAATATTAATTATAAATAAAATAATATTATTTTTAAATAAAATAAAATTATATTTAAATAAAATAATATTATCAAAATTTATAATAAAATAATATTAATAATAAAATTATTAATGAAATAATATTAATATATTTTTTTATTTATAAATAATATTATTTTATTTATAGATTATCTACAACTATTTTACATAATATTAATATGTTTAATATGTTGCTGCAATGATAGCTTTGGTTATTCGAAATTGACAGATGACCAACTATGCAAATTTTTTGTTTAGTTTGGAGTGCAAAATTCGAAAAAAAAAAAAAATTATCTAAAGTACAATATACAAACTCTTATATAGCTCAAAATTAAGCATGTAAAACAAATATTCTAAAATTCAAAATCTGATCAAATCCGCATAATTCTCTCCATAGAGAGGCCACCTTGCCTTTGCCCTCGCCCCGTTGCCATCCCTACATGGCCAAACTACCCATAATCTTCAAATTTCACATTTTTTCCACAACAATGCAACAAGAAGCTTCTCAAACATAATAACCATTATATACAAGTGAGATATAAAACATTTCTAATTAAAACTTAAAAAATAAGATTTGAGCTTAACCTTCAAAGCTTGAGCTTCAATGGCACTTCTCTAATCAAATCTTTTCTCCCACATGCAAAGGTAGGTTTTGGAAGGAAGGGGAACACTTCAGTACAAAATTTCGGTCGAGATGTGGATGGATTTTTGAGTTTTGAAAAAAAAGATTGCGTCGTAATTAATCCAAACCTCCATAGAGATAGATGTAATATATACCTAAAAAACAGTTTCTCAATCTAATCTTTTAAATTTTTCCATGTTTGCTATCTACACGTAAAACCTCTCTCTCCATCACTTCGTCAGAAGTATTTGAGGGCAAGTTGATTTGGCAATTTTAAAAATTGTTTTCTCAACGTTACAAAATATTAATTATTTGTGTTCTTATCACTTGGTTAGAAGTTGGAAGTTGGAAGTTGAAAGCAACGTTTCAATTTATTTTAATGTCTAATTAAAGATAGAATTGTGACAAGAGAGATCAGAATAATTAATAAGGTCCTCCTAACCTTTTGTCAAATATAGTAATTTTTTTCCCCTCATCATTTTTCTCATTTTTTTGCTTTTATATATTTTGCATATGAAATATTGCTTCAAAAGAAATATTAAATGGTTTCATTAGGACAACTCAGTTGGCAATGTTTACTAGTAAAAATTTTCAGATTTTGAATAAAATCTTCAGTACATCGGTGATACCAACTCAGCTGTTACCATTCCAAATCAATTACTGCCATATGTTTAAAAATTACCATATTATAGCCAACTCACTATGACATTTACTTCATTTTAAATTGACATATATACATATATTTTCTTTTCACCTTCATTTACTAAAATACCCTTTATTTTCCATCTTCCCTTTGATTTGAACTTAGATCTAGGGTATTTCTTAAAACAAAATCATATGAAAACCAGCAGCCAAGCTAGCAAATCGCCGGTGGCCTGCCACAAGATGAATGCTAGCAGCCTTGACCAGCAACCACAGCCGGTGAAAGAACGTCGGCGGCTGTTGACTTCTTTCTTTTTCGTCAATACATAATGGTTTGTAAGACCTGTAAATTTGTTAATATATTAATTTCATTTTTTTTCATTTAAATGTTTTATCATTCTATTTCTCTCAGAAAATAACACAAAGAACCTGAGTTTGCTGAGCAAAACTCATAAAAGATCTAATTCAAAAAGAAAATAAGAAAAAAAGAAGAGAGAGGATTATATTTTCTCTCTCTAGATCGAAAACGTTTAATGACAAAGCCGTAGTCACTATTTATTGGATGGAGATATTCATTTTCTGTAAATGTTTTTAAACCATATCATATCACCAAGAGCGAATTGTGAAATTTCAACAAAGGGCCAATTTGAGAAAGCAATTTTTTAAGCAAAGCGGCTTATGTTGATTTTATTTTTAATGGAGCGATATATTAACTCTTAAAGGAAAAAAATAATTGTTCATTAAAAATGGAGATTATACTTCACATATCAAATTTATACATACTGTAAATTCTAAACTTGTTTACATGCCAAACTCAAAAGTATCTAATAAAAAAACCTATAGATTAAACAAAAATAAAAGCAACATATTACAATATTGATTAAGATAAAGATTAATTTAATATCAATTACAATTTTAGAAAATGAAAAATAAATAAAATAATAAATAAAAATTAAATTTTAGTGAAAATAAAAATATAATGTTAATTAGAATTTTTTAAAAGATACATAAATATGAAAGGCATGACCTAAAGTTTAATATATATAAATATTATTTAAAATTCAAATTAATGCAATACATAATAACAATATTTATCACCTATTTCACTATAAAATAAAATACTGTATTTTATTTTTATCTTCATGATAAACATATGATTTAAAAAGTTAAATATTAAATTTAAAAAATTTAAAAATATTGAGAGTTTGTGGTTATCTTTTGGTGCCAAATACATTTTTCTTAAAAGATTATCATATATATAAATAAAAGTTGGGGGGCCATGGCCCCTACGCGTCCCTTCAGATCCGCAACTGGACATGACATTATTAATGGTGGAATGAGAACACAAAATCGGAATCCCTATTTATTATAGTAAAAGTTGAGAATTTCAATATCTCTAAAATGTATAATGTTAAAAACATTGTTGCTTTTAGAATTTCAATATCTTTACATATATGAATTTTGCATGAGCAAGCCTCTTTTTTATATTATTAAGAGGTAGACCATCGTTACTTATATAACTTATAAACTACCTTCACATATAGACTCAATCTATTTTAGATTAATTTTAGATGCTTAAATATATATATATATATATTTAATGAAGTTGTTGAATTTGAACTAAAATTTAATTTTTTTTAGCTTTGATAATATATTGAATTATATTTTAAAAAAAATTAAGTTATTACAATGTAAGTTATCATGTAATTTATATTTTTTCCTCTAACGTTACTAAATTGTTACCTTATTTTTCAAGCCGAACACAATACGTCTAATTTAATATAAAATTAATATGAAAACAACAACAATCTTATCTGCTACAATGCATTTTCAAGTTGCTTTGGCAACAAGCCTGCAAGAATATTGGCGGGAACAAATTTAGATATACTACATGCGTGCAAATTTAGTTAAACCATATGCGTCATATAGTTTCCTTCAACTTAATTAAGATGTCGGTCTTCCATAGTAGACAATCCAATGAATATTAAAGTCCATATCATTACTTCATATTGAATTTTGAGTTCAAATTTTCATCGAGTAATTAATTTAACTCCAAAAATAGATCACTTAAACAAAAATGTGCTATCGCAAATTATCTTTCAATTTTCAAGTTTTAACAATATAAATATATGTAAAAGCTTTGCATGTGGACGGTTCCATATGCAAAGTTATCTACAAATTGTTACTTTTATTTTATTTTTTAATATTAACACATTTAAAAAGGAAAAATGAACAATTTAGTTGTTACCACATAAAATGCCCATATAATATATATGTTTCATTGATAATTTATCACCAATAGATGGAAAAAATAAAATATTTGTGTCATTAAGTAGTCCATTAGGTTATATATATTATATACTTACAATCAGGCGTATCACACGGCTACAATAGGCAACAATAGCATTGCTATATATATATATATATATATTGAGTTCTCAGGAACATGCTCTAATTACAAAGTCATTATTTACTTTCATAAAAATTCAAAATTTAAATCTACATCTAACATATATAAAAACATCATATATGTGGAACTGTATTCGAATTCAAGCTACAACACATAATGATGGATTGTAACTTGTAATGTCTACTATTTTCATTTTTTTTATTGGATTTTACTAAACAGAAATCCATCTTTTTTTTTTTTTTTTTTATGGCCAATTCATTGATCTGCATGTATTTAATTAATATGTACGAATTTTATAAATTTATTAATTATTCAAAGAATTTGTGTATATCATTGCAATAAGAATTCCATAATATATGTACATAATAAGGATTATAAGATTTATACGTACATAGTTTAAAATTTTATAGGTACCAGTCTATTTGATCAGTTTAAGAAATATTACATTTTAACATTTTGAAATTTGTACTAATTACAATTTAATTCTTCAAGTTTTGAAAATTATAACAAACTCTCTTAAATGGTTGTGGATGAAACAACAGGTAATAACTTTTTAAAACCTCGCGTACGGATGAAATTAAAAGATCAGTTCAAGCAAAATAATAATAAACAAAAACCGAGTCACCATCCAATTCCTTCCTTTAAAACGCTTTTCGAAAGCATACTTCAAAACACACCTCCAATTCTCTCTCTCTCTCTCTCTCTCTCTCTCTCTCTCATTCTTTCTTGTAACTTTCATGGTGATGGAGTCTCATGGCTGTCACTTCGAACCAATATCGAAATGTAGCACCGCAGGACGATCAAACCAGACGGTGGCTGCGAACCTAGAAGGCACACTCTCTGTGTCCACAAGTGCTTTTCCGTACTTCATGCTGGTCGCAATTGAAGCAGGTACTATATTTAGAGGACTAGTTCTTCTAGCCTCGGTCCCATTCCTCTATTTCACCAACTTGTTCGTATCCGAATCCATTGCCATCGAGACAATCATCTTCATCTCTTTCGTCGGTTTGAAGATGAAAGACATCGAGCTCGTGTCGAGGTCTGTTCTGCCTAGGTTTTACTCCGAGGATGTCAACCCTGATTCTTGGAGAGTGTTCAGTTCTTTTGGGAAAAGATATGTAGTCACTGCCAGCCCGAGAATCATGGTGGAGCCCTTCGTCAAGAGCTTCTTGGGTGCTGATAAGGTTCTTGGGACTGAGCTTGCAGTGACTAAATCTGGGAGGGCTACTGGGTTCGTCAAGAAACCTGGTGTTCTTGTTGGAAAGTTCAAGAAAGAAGCTCTTCTTGAGGAATTCAGACCAAGTTTGCCTGATTTAGGACTTGGAGATAGACACAACGACCATGATTTTATGTCGATTTGCAAGGTAATCAAACCTTTGTGTTTGTCGATACGTATTAAAGATTAGAAAAACATTAATTACTTAGAAATTTTCATTTATTTTCCTAAGATTTGATGGAAATTAAATACAGTTAGCACAGCATGTGGTGTGGAAAACCATAGTTAATTAACATTAGCTAGCTAGGTTGATTAATGAAGAAGTTGAACTATTAAAAAGTCCATCTTACCCTTATATATTAAACTGGCTAGACTATTTACAACTCAGTTGTCTCCATCGGGTTACTGACCCATTTTCAAACATCAGGAGAGTAGATATATTTTCACCAAAATAACATGGTNTAGCACAGCATGTGGTGTGGAAAACTATAGTTAATTAACATTAGCTAGCTAGGTTGATTAATGAAGAAGTTGAACTATTAAAAAGTCTATCTTACCCTTATATATTAAACTGGCTAGACTATTTACAACTCAGTTGTCTCCATCGGGTTACTGACCCATTTTCAAACATTAGAAGAGTAGATATATTTTCACCAAAATAACATGGTGCCTCTGAAATAATAAGCAAATTAGACGAAGATAAGAGCATCTTCAATAATTATGTGGATTGCTATATTTTTGTTATCATATTAGAAATATAAAAAGAGATTTAAAATAAAATAAAAACTCACCAATAACGTTGCTTATCAATTTTGTCAAGCTGATGGCACAAAAAATAAAATAGACATAGACTGTCTATTTCAAAAGATTTGTTAGACAATATGATTCAGTAATATTATTATTACAAAAAAATGTAATCTTTTTTAAGTAAAAGATAAAAAATAAAATAGATAAATACATTAATTTCAATTGTTTAATATTTTTTATATAAAAAAAAAAACTAAATTTTTCATCATCAATTAATAGAACAAATTACAAAACCATTGGAAATACAATTTTCGACTTCACTATCTATTAAATAGACATATCTATGTCACATAGATACAAAAGTCTTTTAAACAATATGTCACATAAATTTCAATTCACAGAGCCAATGAAAATGCTCTAAATTGTTCATGAGACTCAAATGATTGTTTTTGTGTTGTATTTTCTCACAGGAAGGATATATGGTCCCAAGAACAAAGTCCAAGCCACTACCAAAAAATGACCTTCTAGTCCCAATCATATTTCAAGATGGTCGTTTCGTGCAAAGACCAACTCCTTTACTAGCCCTCTTGACTTTCTTATGGTTGCCAATAGGTGTTATCTTATCCATTCTCAGAATCCTCCTCAACATCCTTTTCCCTATTCAAATTTCATGGTTAATATGCAAGTTACTTGGAATAAAAATCATCGTCAAAGGTAAACCTCCACCGCCTCCAAGCAAAGGACAGAAAGGAATCATCTACGTATGCAATCACCGTACCGTTTTAGACCCTGTAATCATAGCAATTGCATTGGGACGGAAATTGAGCTGTGTTACTTACAGTACAAGTAAACTCTCTCAAATGATTTCGCCAATTAAGACAGTTTCATTGTCTAGAGAGAGAGATAGAGATGCGGCTACAATGAAACGCTTGCTTGAAAAAGGAGATTTGTTGATTTGCCCCGAAGGAACTACTTGCAGAGAGAGATTTCTTTTGAGATTCAGTGCTCTCTTTGCTGAGCTTAGTGATAGAATAGTCCCGGTTGCTATTAACACTAAACAAAGTTTGTTCTATGGAACTTCTGCGAGAGGGTTTAAGCTTTTTGACCCTTATTTTATGTTGATGAATCTGTTTCCGACGTTCGAGATCACCTTCTTGAATCAGCTTCCCATGGAGCTTACTTGCATGGGAGAGAAATCAGCCATTGAAGTTGCAAATTATGTCCAAAGGGTTTTGGCTGAGGCTCTAGGATTTGAGTGCACAAAGTTGACTAGGAGGGACAAATATGGTTTTCTTGCTGGAATAGACGGTCGGGTTCGTTAAAAGGCTTAAAGAATTTAGGCCCATTATTTATTGGGCCGTTTGAAATATGGATGCCAATAAAGTCCAGTCAAATCAAATTTAGCGTTTGCTTTTTAAAATGGGCCACCTCCATCAATCTCTATTGTTTTTAATATGTTTAGAAAACGGTTTCTCATAGCATTTGAATTGATCTCGATGATGATTTCTTTTCTATTTCTTTTCTATCAAGGAATTAGACTGTATATGATATTTGTAGGCTTAGTCTGGTTGTAAAATTAATGAGAGTAAATTTGTATTGTTATGTCATATTGAAATTTACCATGTTTGCTTGTGCGATATCAGTAAGAGTGCCATATACTGTGCTCCACTTGTTTGGTCAGTCAATGCAAATTGAATGTTCACGGCAGCATTTATAATAAAAATAATAATAATAAAGAGTTAATTCAATGCATTTAAAAAAAAAAAGAAAAAAAAAACTGTAGTCAGCTTAAGGGGAAGGCGAGGCAATCGCTTTGCGCCCCACAATTAGACAAAGGCCTTTCAAAAAATCTCCTAATATATTTATTTTTCTTTAATGTTTTTATTTTATTTTTAGAAAAATAATAACTTTTTTTTGGAAAAAAAAATAGTTGCTTTTGTTTAGATTAATTAATTTATCTATCTAAACTTCTACATTAGAATTAATAAAGCAATTATATTCATAGGTATTTCAATTATTAATTAATTTTTGTTTTTGAAAATAGCCAAGCTAATTAAAGTTCTGTTTGACATAGTTTTTGTTTTTGCTTTTGCTTCTCTTCTATTTTTTCAAAAGTGATTTTGGGAAAAGCTAATCTTCACTAGTTTTGATAAAAAGAGCTTTTGGAAGTCAAAAGCATTTTCAAAAAATTATTCAAACACTTCCAGAAGCAGCTTTTGAACTCTAAAAATTTCTTTTGGCTTTCCAGAAACTATACCAAACAGGGCCTAAATTGACATTAATCTTTCACATTCAATATACATTAGACACTCCTATATTAATTTGTCCTCTCGACATGTGAGAACATTTTCAATAAAAAAAACATAGATGGTTATATATATAACATAAAAATTGACATTATTTAAATGTAAGTTGCATAAATGTATAGTCAAATCAAAAAATAAATTCTTTAATGGTATTGAGCAAAAATATTTCTGATGGCTTTTAATTAATTAATATTCTATTAATTTTTTTAATTAGAAAAAAATGTAAGTTTAAGGAAAATTTAGTTTCTATTACAAACAAAAATGTTTAACATAGCTTTCAAAAATAAATATTCATTTTTGACAATGTCTAAGTCACGTCAGCTTAATATTTATTCTAAACATTAACTTTGGATATCACTTTTTTTTTTAAATTGTCAATATTATTTATGTGTCATGTCTATTTATTCAATTTACATTTTCAATTATGCTAAGGTAAATAGAATTATTTCTTTAAAAAGAAAAAGTATTCTAAAATTTTTAACTTGTAATTTTCCATACAAAAGAAAAAAATTATATATAAATTGAACCTCTATTTTGTTTTCAAAAAAAAAAATTATTAGGGCCTTCTCAACTCTTGCCTTATTGGTTGAGCCGCCCTATCTGTGGTGCAGTGAAATTTTTTATTTTTATTTTTAATAATATTAGATGGAACATATGCATTGACACTGATATATGATTCCAACAATATTAGATGAAATTAACCCAAAAAAAAAACAAATTAGATGGAACATTTACCAAATAATAATAGTAGACGGAACATACGCATTGACACTAATATCTGAAGATTTCATTCACAGCAGGTCATATCATTTTTTCACATAATTTGTTTTCTTTGTTTTGGTAAAAATGTTGACTTGCTATTAAGCACAAAAGCGATCCCAAAAGGGATTAGTACACAGAGATAGAGCCTCCAATAATCTCATAAATGTAAACATTACAAAAAGCCTTTGGGAGGCAATCCAAATTCAAAGAAGAAAAGGAGTAAAAGCTGCCAGTAGATAAGTTCATCTTCGCAAGCACATCAGCAAGTCTATTGGAAGACCGCTTGTTCCAAACCAAATTCCAATTATTGTTGATAAAGGCCATGCGGGTGTTGTATATACTTTCACTGGTAAGCCACCCCTTCGGTATGCCATTGGCATTGACTTCCTCCACTACCATGTGCGCATCCATAGAGAAAATCAGGTTCCTCTATAAATGTTCAACAACTATAGAAGTCGCCCACTTCACTGCTTGAACTTCTGCCTCAAAAGCCGATGAGCATTTTGTGAGCTTAGTACAAGCCAAGATCAGTGTTCTGCAATCATCCCTGACAACCACTCCCAACATTGCCGCCCCTTTCTTACAAGCCGCATCAGTGTTGATCTTCCATTCCCCAATAGGAGGATGAATCCATTTCTCATCAACTTCCGAATCAAACGTTGGTTTGTGACTCAAAGTACCCAGAAAATCAGATGCCATGCGGTTAACTTGGGCAGCAGCCAAATGAGTAGACAATTTTCCATCATACATCCTGTCATTCCTAAAATTCCAGCAAAGATAAAAAAGAGAAAATGCAAAAACAGTGAAAGAGTTTTTATCCAGAAAACCATCACTTAGGGGCCTTAGGGGGTTTAGGCAAGTAGCAATGAGATCATGGATATTTTCTCCTAGCCATCCATCAAGCATAGCCCCTCAATTGCTGTTGAAGGCTATTACTCTGGATCGCGGGCATTCTTTAAGGACATGAAAAATGGTTTCCACCTTATCTCCGCACACCTCACAGGAGGTATTTTCGGGATCCATTATTTCACTTAAAACTTCCTTGGAATGAAGCACATTAGCCAAAACTCTCCACACAAAAATCTTTAAACGCTCATGAATCTGAGCTTTCCACAACTTCTTCTAGATTTCGCCATTCATCCTAGGGAAGTTGCAGTTGACTTCATGGCAATTGCCAACCTAGAATCGCCCTTTAGGATTACCACTCCAAATCAGTTTGTCCTCTCCAGGATTAGTTGGCCACTCCATTTTCAGAATAATTTCAGCTGTATTCTCATGAAACAGTCTTCGGATGAGATCTTCATTCCATCCCGTGTTATGTGACTCCCTTGAATCAATAACCTTCTCCAACCGGCTAACATCCATTCCTTCCCTGGCTGTAGGGACTTTGTCTTGTAATTCCAGTATCCAAGAATCCTTCCAAATGTTAATTCTCAATCCATTTCCAATCCGGAAGCAACAGCCCTTCCTCAGAAAAGTTCTAGAACTAAGGATCCCCTGCCATGCATACGAAAACCTTTTAGTTTTAGTTTGTTCAAAGAACGAGTTTCTTTTCAGATATATGCTCCTCATGATGTCAGTCCAAATAGATTTTTCCTCTACTGCCATCTTCCAACCCAACTTAGCAAAGAGGGCATTGTTTATATCTTTGAATCGCCTAAATCTGATCTCCCCTTTCGCTCTTTGGTCTGCAAATCTTCGCCCAAGCCTTGAGAGCCAAATAATTTCCTTTATTTGAGTTAAACTACTACCAAATTTTTTTCACAATTTCATCCATCTCTTGGCAGATACCTATTAAAATTTTAAACGTTGACATCGTGTATATGGGAATGACTCATTTTTTAAGTTAGATATATAAAATGGACCGTAGTGTAATGGTATGGTCTATTTAAAAGCTGGTCTATTTGTATTAGAGTCGTGTTTGTGCCAGTTTATTTATTTTTTATGCCGTGCTTATATCGGTCTATTTAGTTTTCGTGCCGTGCCAAACGTGCTATGGGCCCAAGCACTTATGTGCTCATGCCATATTCGTACCGGGCACATTTTGTACTCGTGTCAGATACGGATTGTGCATGTGCCTGTGCCTGTGCCATTTATATTTTGCATATTTTTTATAATATAAATTATATAGCTGAATAAAAATTATTCAAAATAAATATTAAAAATAAATTAAATTAACAATTAAATAATATATTTTATTTTTTAATTGGTAGATAGCACAATAAATATTTACAATTAAAAAAATAAAATAAAAAATTATAAGAAAAAATTGACAAAATATAAGTAATAACAAACTTAAACATTAATACTCAATAACCCTAAAAAATATTTTCTTTGAAAAAACAAATTAAACGTTAGTAATCAAAAATAAATAAACTAAAACTTAATTTTTTTTAAATTTGACTCATGCTTATGATATAAATATAAAATACTATTGACATAGTGATAAACTGATAAATATGCATACTTATATGATTAAATTACATAATTTATTATATTTTAAAAAAATAAATTGAAATAATTTTAATAAATCTATCTATTTCCATGTGAAAATTTTAATAGGATAATTTCATATAGTTTATTATTGTAAAATAAATTTTTATATAATAGATTTTATATGATAAATTATTTATTATTATTTGGATTGTGCTAAATTTGTATTTTGTACAAGTTGTTAGTATGCATATCCGTGTGGCTTTTTATGTGCTTTTTTCGTGCCTGACCGATCACGTATCTGTGCCGTGTCTGGCTCATTATAGATTCGTGCCATGCCTAGCCCATTATAGATTCATGACGTGCCATGCACGGTCTATTACGTGCTTCGTGCTCAATATGACACGGTTTGTAAGATGCCGTACTCGTGCTATGCTCAATTTTAGCGTGCTGTGTTCGTGCCATATTCGTGCTGCCTGCCCATTTTTACACCTCTAGTTTAAGTTTTTGGAATAAATGTTATCTCAAAATTTTTGAAATCTTATATTTAATGTATAAAATTCAACAGTTTTCTACTTAAAAATTAAAAAAAAATGTAAAAATAAAAAAATAAACTCAAAAGAAATAAGCTTACATATAAATGGAAGTGTTAAAAAATTAAATATATATGTATATATATAGAATAAATAATGTAAGCCTATTAGAAGAACTAATAATTCAATTCCCTATATTCATTGGCTACTTTCATAATAATTTAGAGTTCCATTTCTTTATAACCACAATTTAAAATAAAACACAAAAAAATAAATAAATAAACTAATTCCCTCTAAAAAAAAAATAGGAATAAGTCTTTTTCTTTCTCAGAAAATTCGGAATCAGTCTANTTTAAGTTAAAATATAATTAGGCGAATTGGAATTTAAAAGCAAAATTGAAACAATTAAAAAAAATGTAAAACAATTATTACAATTTTAAAATAAAAATAGTTATAATTAAAAAAGAAGAAGATTATTTTGGTTTAAATTTTCAACAAGTTAAAAAAATTATTTAATTAAAAGTTTAAAACTCACATAATCTAATCATATAACTTATATGATTTATCATGTAAATTATCTACAATTATTAAATTGTGTTATTTTTTATTTTGTAATTATTTTTTCTACCAATATAATTGCTCACGTGAAAGAATCAAAAATCCATCATTTAGTCTTCAATAAAAAAAACAATGACCCTTATTTCACAACAAGAAGATGAATTTTTTTCTACAAATTTTTGATCAATGAGAATTCAAGGTGACTATAACTCTTATTTCATGGATGGTTATAGAATGTCATCAAGTAATAACTCATGGATACATTCTCAAACTCAACCATCAGGGGCTAGTAGTTATGAACAAAGCCAATCAACATCATATCCATATCATGACTATCAGCAAAAACACTCACATGAAATATTAAATCCATATGGTTGGCATGTTAACAATTACATGCAAAATTATCAAGGAGAAGTGTCTTTTAATCAATATTTTTCTCAATACACAATTAGAAATGAGGATGAAGAAGAGAGTGAAAATTTTCAACCACCAAGAAATTCTATGTGGTATTGACTTATATTTAAGTAATCATGTACTTGTATTATTATTATGATTAATAAATAATTCATTACTTAATTAATAAGATTTTTGTTTTTATCAACGAGTATTATAAATCTCTTAATTATGATAAATATGATTTCCACTCAATATTTTTTCAATTTTTATAGTTAAATTGATAAAGTATCTAATAAATAAGCATATCTTGAAGTTTCATAAAAATTTCCATATTTATCTATAAATTTCTGTCATTTCTTTCGTTTTTTTATCGATATCGATATTCTGTCGATATTTCCATATTTTGAACCTTCAATATTTCCGTCGATACCGATATTTTCATCCTTGGGTAAAACACCTAAAGTCATCAATTCTTTTTAAATAAGTTTTTGTCCATAATAACTAATATTTATTTATAACGAATATTATTTTTTTATAATGAATAATATTGCTTATAACGAATAATATTTAGTCTATTATGTGTAATATTTTGACCATAATAAGTAACATTAATTTATAACGAGTAATATATTTTTTAATAAGTAATATTTTTTTAACAAGCAATATTTAGTCTATAATGTATAATATTTGATCTATAATTAATAATATTTTTTAGATGTTTCAACAAAAAGTTTAACTACAGAAATTCTTCGATATTATTATTCAAATCAAATGTGTGTAGGTAGTTTTGATTCCGACCAAAATGTCCAACTTGGAACACGACGATCGGACTGTTCGAGTATTTTGGTAAGTGTTCTGAGATCAATATTTTACCCAGAATTGTCTGATTTTGATGTGGAACCTCGACGGGATAGCACAAGTTAGCTTATTCGTAGACTGTATCCAAATATTGGAAAGTTCAAATCATCCGAGACTTGGAGCATCCATAAGAAATTGTTCAAGGGATTGATTCCCAACGTGACTAAGAGACATTCTTAGTCTTAAGACCTTGTGGTCTAGCCCATTAGGGTTCGAGGCCAAGTTTTCTAAGAGGATTAAGAAACCTAAAAGCCTGAGACAATATAAATACCTCTTTAGGGTATTGACATAAGGATTCCCGAATCCCAACCCTAGAAAGAGTACTTTCTTTTTAGCCTCCATAAACACTTTCTGACTTAAGCGTCAAAGTGTCTTAGGTAGGCACCACACCGGTGCCTCAAAACCTTCAAATTTGCATTATTTTGCAAGCGTCAAAGTGTCTTAGGTAGAAATTCCTCATGTTGAAAAGCTAGCTTCTGTTTTAACACTTTGATATTATGCATAACAAATATCACTTTGAGTTTTAATGAAGAGTAGGAATCAAATGATAAAGGTTCAAAGAAAGCATACAGATTGAAAAGGTAAGTCAAAGTCCATAGCTCCTCCATAATGGAACCAGCAATATCCATTTCAGTAACTTTCCTGTAAATAAATCTTGAAGATCATAGATTCTGCAAATATATTAATGCTTTAGAACAAAACTTTGAAGTACTATATGTTGTGTGAAAATATCGGACATGAATGTTGGATTTTATTACCATTTTTTAATTATGGTATACAATATTTTGAGCTAAAATTAAGTAGTCCATGATGGATATCTTAAAACAGTTTACAGAATATATGACTCACAATTGGACAATGTGGCAAAGGGAGCCATTGCTGTAAGAACAATTGCATTTGATGAAGGGATTGTAATTGCCGCTGCTAAAGGGGGTGATCAAATCTATTGCAGCACCACTGCAAGGCTCGCCACTTATGTTCCATTGGTTTGGGTCAGCCTTTATTTTCCAATGTTCAAATAAGGAATTCAAAGCTCTCACTGCAGCAATCAAATTCACAGATTATAGAAGATATGATCAGAGCTAATTAACAAAAGGTAACAAAATACGAATTACCCTATGAAGATGGTATTCATAAAGTGCTGAATTCAAAATTTTCTTCTTTCTCTACTAAAAGAAAAGTTACTCAAACGTCAACATGTTGCCATAGAGAAGAAAAAATCACAAGTTTAGAAAAATGCTAAAGTTTAGTTACACAGGTAACCAATCAGAAAGTAAAAAACTATGTAAATATTTAGATCCACAATCTAGAACAAAGCATTTCTTGGATAGTACTCATTTAGCCCATATAGACGACCTCCAATTATATGATTAGCTTAAAAGCTTTCATAAACACAAATAGTTGTAGTGCTTTTATGGTAAGCAACTTCCAGTTAATCATTATAACTCCTATTAGGAGTTGCTTTCGATACAACAATTATTCTTACTTTCAAGAAAAAATACCTATTAATTGCCACTTCTGGTAAAAGCACTTATGTCTAAGACATCCACAGAGAAATGAGACGGAAGGAGAGACACACTGTAACATCCCGTTTCGAGAAAAAATAATAAAATTTTCAAGTTTGACCAGTTTGACTTTTAGTGGGCTCGGAGTTGACTTTTTGTGTGAGCGTGCTATGGTTTTGACCGGGGTACCGTTGTGTAGAGCTAGTCGATACGAGTTCGTAGACTAGCAGCACGCTCGATTCGGAGTTAAGACCGAGAAGTTATAGTTAAATTTGTGTGAGTGGCAATTTGGTAATTTGGTTGAGACTGGACTTAAAAGGACGAAAATGCCCCTGTCTGCATCCTTAAATTTTGGCAAAGTCTGGAAATTTCCAGACCTTACCCGCGTCACGCAGCCACCCCGCGCATCCTTTCTTCCGCCGGTAACGGCCGTTTCTGCCACCGGATCGGACCGGCTCCAACACGAAACTTGAAGCCGTCAACCTCCTCTTCCTTTCCCCACCGGTGGTTCGCCGTGAAACAGTTCTCTGCAACACTGCTGAACAATAAATTCTTTGAAGACCCAAATGGAGAGATTGGAGTTACATTATACAAATAGAAATTCCCATAACCACAGCATCATTGACCACTGGGTTAACCAGATTCTAACCATTCATGCAAAAATTCCCATAACCACATCACAAATCACTAGCAAAAAACAAAAAACAGCAGGCCTCGCCTGTGGAAGAGAGCACGGGATTGACGTCGAACGATTCGGCCTTCTTGTGGGAAATGATCGGTGATCCTCCGCAGAAAGTACGTCGGAGCTGGAAGCTGACAGAGTTCCGAGAGCTTCCGCCTACCTCACATTTGTTTCCCCTCCAAGCCGTCAGTACTTGAGCTTTCTCTAGAACAGGTATTAATGGCCGAACTCAAGGGATTACAAAACTTGATCTCAAACAGATGGAAAATAGTAGCCAAGGTCCAATTCCTAAAACGCTGACGTTTCCTGGTCAAAGAAAATGCAAAGTCAAACTTAATTTATGCAATGTCAAAAGTAAGGCACCGCATATCCAAAAAAACATATATATTTAGCAACAATTTCGATGACCAACAGTGCCAATTAAATGTTTAGAGCAACTGTGACAGGGTAGTAACCATCATAGAAATGGGAATAATTTTTTAATATTTTTGGAAGGCAATTAGTGACGACATTTGTCATTTTACGTCACTAAATGCAAACAAAAATTCAAAATTTTGTTCCCGCGTAGCTGAATTCGTGACGGCAAAAAATTTGTCACAATTAATGGAAAATGAATCCACAATTGTGACGGAAATTAAAATTTTTGACACAGAAAACTATATTTTGTGACGGCTACATTTCCGTCACAAAACATCAATTTTTTTGTAGTGATGATAACATGATCAGCTAATTGTGTCATTTTCTTAAGCTCTTGTGTAAACCTTTCCACGGCCAACAATGACAGCCAAATTGGTATCGTAACCCGATTTTCATAATTGACAATGAATCTGATCACAGAGAAACCCATTGCAGGTCCAGCATATTCCTGTAAACCCCACCCTAGATCGATTTCCTCGATCCCAGTGCTCGTTACATCAGAGACGATCAAATTTCTTTTGGTTTTGAAAGGAGGTAGTCCTCTAATCACCATAAGATCTGCGACCGATCTTAAATACTCTTCGCTCATTTCATACTTGGCCTTCTTCACCAATTCCACTGCATATCCCAATGTCTCTTTGCATAAAACTCCAGCTTTCGAAACTGCTGAAGGGTAGGCAAAACAATTACCATAGTACTCCTCTGGCATATTCAATCCCTTGTTAATTCTCTTTCCTCTTCCATTAACTATGGGTGAGATTTGGCCAACCTCTTCAGGGTTCAAATTTAGTTCAAGTGTTTGACATTTCCACAGACAAGCTACTAGTAAATTGAATTGAGAAAAACTACTTCTGATGTATGGAGGGAGATGATTTCGAATCGCTTTAATTTGGTTTGGATTTAGAAAGATAGAGACTTGGACCATGTTGGTTTGGTTTAAGTTGTCGATTAGTTGGTGATGATCATCAGTGGTTTCGTGGTTGAATTCGTAGTGGATTTGAGTTATTCGAGGTGGGTTTCAGGCATTTAGGATCTCTCTTTTCCACACAGGTTGGATGGTTGGGTGCTGTGCTCATTTTTCCATCTCTGCCAATGTGTTCAAGAATTGAAGCCCAAATGCATCGCTCATTGTAGGGTTTAGTCGCAATGCTAGAATGAAACCTCCACATTCAAGACGAGTTACCTATATATATATAATATAAACATACATATGAGCTAAGTTACTACTTCTGGCAAAAATTTTAGTTAATAAAAAATGAAT
>QANX01008156.1:0-42594 GCA_003254975.1 Ochetophila trinervis | reverse complement strand
TAAAATGAAATTGTTGCTGATAATAGATTATCAATAACGATTTTCAAGTTAAAAATTTGCAAATATATGTACCATAGAAAAATTATTTATGTATGTATACGTATATCTAAAGTAGTTTGCTTATCTAAACAGAAGACATAGGACATAGTTAATTTATGAATCACATTTAAAATCTATAAATATATGATATAGTAAGTTAAAGGAAATCTATGTTAGGGAAAAGTTGGAAAATTCACAAGCAATGTAACAATAAATAAAGATAATTTAAAACAGAATTTAATAAATAAAACCAAATACACAAAATATAATTGAGATAAAGTCTTGCTGTAGGAGCAATGTTTTAGAGACGGTATTTCACCCTTTCACCCTTTCCTTGGTGCTGACATTCAATAGGTGATTGTCTTCCATTGTTGGTAGAGAATATCATATGTTTCCCTTTGTAGAACTAAATATTTATTCCTCTCTCAAAATGATTATGCAGTATGTTTATGTATCAGTTTTCTGCTTTCTATATGCAGTTCTTTCTCTATTTATACATATATATATATATATATATATATATATATATATAATATTAAAACACATTTCCATGAAGTGATATAATTCCATGGAAAGTTGTATTGTTTCATAGATGGTACATCTCTTTAAAAAGACAACCATGTAAAAATGCATAACTATTAAATCAATAAGACAGGGAACTTTTCAATTGAATCAATACATCTATTCAAATAAATATATATTATTAATTTTATTCACATATATAAATATCCAACTATCTACCACATGAATGAAAATGCAATGGAATAGAAATAAAAAAACATATATGTGTCATGCTTTAGGAGAAAGGTCTTTTGGACTTGATATTACCTTAGTAAAACACATTTAATTTGCATAGAGTGACGAAGTGGATATAAATCTTGAAATGTTCACTTTATTTTTGACAATTCAAGACAACATGTTTTACACATAACACACTTTAAAATATTTTAAATTCCTTCGTTTATATTCTTTTTGGTCAAGAGTATATCTCATTATTCATGATAGCTTTAGAGAATTTTAAGCCACTAATTCTCATATATACAACCCCACATTTACTATCATATAGGTGATCTTTGAATTTAGTATACTATTAATATTAAGATATCAAAGATTATTAATTGCAAAACATAGCTTATACATCAACAGTCAACACACTCGTTATTTTAGAGATAAATTAAGTATGTGTTTTATGGTTTGAATTTCATCGAATTAAATGGTGCATCTCTTTAAAAACATACAACCATGTATAAAGGCATAACTATTCAATCAAAATGACATATACCTTTTCAATTGAATGATCTATAAAACTATTCAAATAAAAATTATTATTTTCATTCACATATATAAATATCCAACAATCTATTCATATGTCTTTAATCTTTCATTACACTTCAATCATGAAACATAAATTTGTATAAAGTGCTAAATTAAAAAGCTTAGACTAAATATCCCTGTTGTAAAACAGGGATATTAATTATAACCCATGATCGACCTCTGTTTATGCTAACTTAAACAGTACCTGTACAAAATCCAATAAAAAAGAAAAACCATGATCAATAGAATTGAATGGATTTCCCTCATACGTACCAACAATCATAATATCCCCAAAAGCAATGATTAATTTCTAGACCGACACACATATATATATATATATATATATATATATTATCATGATAACTATAACTTATATTTCTAGAAAGCTAGCTAGCTAGAAATTTAATTAATACACATATATATATATATATATATATATATGATTAAGCTTAGAAGGCTTTGTGATAGAAGCCATGAATCCTCTTCCATGAGTCTTCCCTCTGCATCTTCAACTGTTTGTAGAAGTTCCCAATGAACGTCTCGGCTTTTGCGAAAAGCTCTTGCCCGCTGATCTCGCCGACTACTACTTCTTCGTTATCCTCCTCCTTCTCTCGGTAGCAATCCATCTCACCTCCACCAATGAAGAAAAGGCTCGGCGTGGAGGGACACTTTCTCACTCTCTTCGACATTGAATATTTCTCAGCAACCTTATGATCACCCTTAGTTAATTCACCGCATTCATGAGGGACAACCTTTTGTTCAACACCACAGCAATTAGGCTTCGAATAAGCAGTACTGCACTTGTTATCGGGCACTGAGTCATGTGTCATCGCAGGCTTTTCATGATCATGGTGGGCAATACAGGTATTCTTTTTGTCGTCGGAGGGTTTCGAAAAGAACGAGAGAAGGCCGGCTTCGGCGCCGAGGGCGATGATGAGGAAATTAGTGATGAAGTAGATATAAGCGGGCCTTGAGGATGAAGATAAAAGTGGTGCGATTGTTAGAAGAATAGCTAGAAGAGACAGCATTAGGATTTGAGATTTCTTTAACTTGTTCATGGTGATTAGCTAGCTAGATAGACAGCTCGTCGATCGTGTTGATGATCGATGGAAAATTAAAGATGGTTTAATTGGAAACTCGGCTAGTTCGTAGCAGTAAAGAGTAAATGGAGGCCAGCCACACGTATGTTTATAGATGGAATATTTGTCGTGTACAGTCAAAAGGAATTTTGATATAAATTCTAGTGGTGGAAAATTGCGTGCCTTTTTGTCCTATTTCATTTCTGCTTGGGTATCTCATGTCAAATCTTTTGGACGGATGGGCATAGACATTTAGGGTCTATTTCTTATTTTTTGGATTTGGAGTGGTTAAATCAAATTAGATTATATGTAAAATACTACATATATATATATATATATGATCTTAATTCGACATATTAATATGGCTAAGTGATGTCATAGTTTCTGAAATTCTTAAAATAAATATGACCAGACCATTAATTTTTAAGCAATCAACGTTACACAAAATGATGTCCTAAATTAAATTTAGTTAGCTTGGTCACATATATATATATATATATATATTAGTTTCAATTGGAACAAATAAATTTTGAAATGATATACCATGTTTAATTTTCCATTCAATCAAAAGAATAATGAAATGATGTAATTATCAAGAGACATAGTTACGCAAAGAAGGATAAAGACAAAGAGAACATGCAAGAGGGGAAGGAGAGATGAATATAATTGGACAAGCCGTGATAAGGTCGGTGAAAGCATTAGCAGATTCTCAATCCCTTTCACTTTTTTTCTTTTTTCTTTTTCCTCTAATTTTTTCGAATTCTTTTTAAATTTTGAAGGCTTGACAGCTTTTCGTTTTTTGTAAATTTCAATTGAAATTTACATACAACTATTATGTAGTACAACATATCCAATAAATATTTTATATAATCTTATATGAATTGTATACGAGTGAATTTAACTAGGCATATGATCAAAGCGGTAAGGTTCATTAATTATTGTTCGCAAATTTGTCTCACGTGGGCAAAAACGCCTGATTCGGTTAACTATAAGGAAGGTGGGTCCCACTGTGGACCATGTGGATCCCACCATAGAGGGGCCAAAGGCCTTTAAGATTTTGGACCCTTGAGAATCTCTTGTGCCTTTTCCCACTGTACCACTTGTTCAAGTGCCAATGTGGTCCCCTCCCAGCCCTCCCACTCAAGGCCCACCTGACGTAACCTTTGCTTGTAACATAATTTTTTGGGCTTTTTCCTATTTTGAGGCCCAAAAGTACTAATCGCAAAAAGCTAAAGCCCCAATCTGTCTTTCCTTCGCTTTGTTCTTTTCAAATTTTTACTATTTCTTTTGTAACTTTGGATGATTTTTGCCTAATGATCTGAACTGAAAGGCCACATCTCTGAGTTATATTATCATCAGAATTGAGAATTTTTCTGATGTATGGGTTGCCAAATTATCTCCTAAAACCATCTCTTTTTGGGTTTCTCCATCTATTCACGCAAAGGGCCTCAGTTTTCAAACCTTTTTTTTTATTCTTTTTTTCTTCACTTTTTGGGAATATTTAAAAATAAAGGACTAAAAAAAATGGATTAAGAAAAGGAAATATTTACATGGTTATGCTTTTTCTTTTGCACTTTTTCAAGTTGCTCCCTATTATAGCCCAAGAAAAAAGAATTCAGCAATCCTTTTTGCCATTTTATGGTTGAGTTTATCCATAATTTATCAAAAGCTTTCTCTACCTTAAATCCTTATCCTAGAAAGTATATGGTATATCACATAAATCTTAATTTTTGATAATATATACTTTTTTTGTTGAAAAAAAAAATGGTTTTCAATGTAGGACCCACATCATATACTGACCATAATAGAGACATCGATCAACCAAAACTACTACCCAATCAATTCAACCAATAGTTATTCCCATGTGTATCTCCTCCAAATAGTCTTTCTTTTTGGCCAAGTTTATCTTTATTTTGGTAATTTTTTCTAATTGGTCTCTCTAGATTAAAAGGACTGACTTTTCTCTGATAAAACGTATAATGTGAGGCTTGCAATAAATATAGCAGTTTTAGGAAAGCGATTTCACCAAGCACTGCACCACAAACCAAATCTTTTTCTAAGAAAATTTGCAGATTTTCCCTTGTCCTTTTGATACAACTATGCAGCTCCCTATAATCAAATATTATTTTTGGGTAAAGCTTAGCTGGTAATATGCACTTTTATGTTCCAGATTTAATATAACCTGCATGTATACTATCTTCATATCAGTATATAAGGCATTGTTTATCCAAGCTTTTTTTTTCCCCCTTTTTTATCATTACAAAAAAAAAAAAAAAAAAAAAAAAAAGAAAGCTTTCTTCCTTTGTCTTTTTTCTTATTTTGTTGTGAAACAATAAGAGAAAATTTCTCACTACATATCTTTTGTCACAAATTCACTATTATTTAGAAAAAATACTTTTCTCAATTTTATTTAACCAAAACATCTAAAAAACTAACCTAATAGGTGGATATGGGACCAAATTCATGAGAAAAACTTCATATATTTTTTTTTACTCACATTCAGGAGTTATACAGTGTTTTCTATTAATTTATTAGTCGAATAATGTATACGTTCATTTCTCTGAAATATTTTTTTAAATTTATTCTGAAATACCAATGGCGCAACCCACTAAACAGGATAATAGTTGTGGCTTCTTCTTTTTTTCCCTTTTCGTAGTAAATTTGATATACATATTCATTCAAATTTTTAACATATATATTTTGGGGCTAGTAAAACCTTAATATTACTTTATCCTCAAATAATAATGCATAACAACATTTGAATCATCCAATAATACACTATTTATTTGGCCAAGGCAATGTATATCCAGCTATACCCTCCCAAATTTGACAAAGTAACAAAGGATTTGTTCTGGCTACAATCTAAAATAATTCATTTTCAAAATTACACAGCATCACAGCTATTGATGTAGGATGGAGCTTTTGTCAAAGAAGGAAGATCTATAGAGATATTGCAAAGCCAGTCTTCTTTCAAATAAGAACAATATTATTCTGAGAAATGCCCTCTCCTAGATCCAAATGAAAAAAAAAATTAGATTAAAAAAAAAAGTTCATCCATATCAAAAAATTAAATTTTACCCAAGTCAATTTTTTGATTACACATCTTTCCCAAAATATCTTTGTCTTTAAACATTGTGTACCATATTTTAAAAAATTAATCCACAATTTCTTTATATTCTAACTAATTCCATTTTTATTTTTATTTAACTCTTCCAAACACCATAAATTTATCTAAAAAAACAAAAACAAAAAATATTTTTATATCCATTTTTTTGGTATTTTTAATAGAACTGGAATCCAGTTCTATTAACTTGGACACAAAAATATCTCAGATTTGGAATCCACCGTAGCCATTGCTAAGTTTGAAACATCCTGCCTTACGAACAGCAAGTCTTGCACTACAAATCCCTTGCCAAACTCCAGTTCTTGCATGTAAGTCGTCCAAGAGTTTCCTTTTTTAATGAATGCGGATTCTTTTATTATATAGTACACGTTCTTCTTGTATTAAACCGTTTTGTTTAATTCTATTTACCTTTTTTCTTCTTTTTCCATAAAATTAATTATATTTACCTTGAATGTTAAAACCTGTAATTCGGCCAGAGTTTTATATGACTTAGTCTCAACATATATAGTTTTTAACCACGAAAATTGCAACTATTGTCAACTTTTAGAATACTAGTTATTTTATTGAATTTCTTTTTTATAATTGTAAAACATTGTTAATTTATTTATTATTAATAAACTACCACATTGTTAGATATTAAATATTTAGATAATAAATTTTGCACTTGAAGCATTTCTCTTAGTTTTTAGAAGGCAAACTTGCAAAAAAAATAATTTTTTTGCGTAAATAATAAAAAATAAAATCTGAAAATAAATTGTATTAAACAAAGGAGAAAAAATATGGGCTTTAGTTTGGCCCAAACATTTTGTCCGTGGATGCCTCTATTTACACATCCGATTTTGCTCTATACACTGCCCTTTTCATGTGAAATTCCTAAAAATATCCTACTATATAAGAAAAAATTATGTTTATTTTACCTAGTAATTTGTATGAAACTCGAACTTGCTCAAAAGCTGATCAGTCGGGTCGGCAAAACTATTTTCAAGGTCACACTCCTGAGCAAGCCAATTTTACCGAAGCTGTCGGCACGGTTATGGTATCGGAGCTGGCTCAAAATTGACCTAGCATTTATGCGTGCTTAATCTTTTCTTCGATAAGGATATCAAGAAGGTCATAATAATTCCATTTATGGCAAAATGCAAAGCGGTGAGGTATAAAAAAGATCCCATAGTCTCATAGTATAGCATGATACGAGCACAGTACATTAAAATTTAACACAATATATACATAATTCGGTATAAACTATATTGTGCTAAGCACGAAATATGTAATATATGTATTTCAAAAAGCTCGTAGATTAGACACAATATAAATCTATGATAGACTGACACGTCGCGTCTCACAAGTCCATATCACCAGGAATAATTTATGAATAAATAAATTATATTGATTTATTTATATTTTTATTGTTTTGTGATTTTTTTTAAATGAATCAATGTAATATTTTATTTAATTAATATTTATTTAAAATATAAGTTTTTTAATTCTTTATTATTATACTGTAATTTATTTAAATTTTTTGCTTTAAAGTTATGTAATTAATTAATTATGAATTTTATCTTTTTTTATAAATATTAATTGCTTAATAAATTATAAAATAAATTAATTATAGTATATACTTTTATAATGTATTAATATTAATAAATAAATAAATAACTTTTTACAAATATAAACATGTCAATGCAAATATGCCAGAACAAACACCGATCAATACAAGATAAAGCTAACACAGCACACCACATGATAAATAAAAAAATAAATTAGCATAAACAAGACATGATAAATAGATTGACACAAATATGAATATGCTAACTTACAATCCAGCAGTGCTTGCAAGCCACGACCAATTTGACACATCGGTTATTTTATCAATGAGAGCAACTCTCTTTGTAATGTCAAAAGTTCATAGCTATATCTTGGTGTTATTAATCATCCATGTGCTCTGTTGTGGCTATTTATCTTTCCCTTGGGTTATTGTTCTTTGCAGTACTTATGGATACAGCCGAAATACTTCTGAGCTTATATATAGTTTTAGACTCTATTTGGCATATTTTTTAGAAAGCTAAAAGCAGCTTTTAAAGTTTAAAAACTGTTTTTAAAAGTGTTTAGATAATTTTTTTAAAGTGTTTCTGACCTTAAGAAACAATTTTAATCAAAACCAATAAAAATTAATTTCATCAAAAAACACTTTTAAAAAAACAGAAAAAAAAAAAAAAGCAAAATAAAAAATAAATGCAGTTCGAAACAGGCGTTAGCCAGTCACTCATAGTGGCTAATTAAGAGCCATGTATGGTTAAATTTGGTGGCATTTGTAATTAAATCTTGCAGAAGGTGATTAGTGTAGTTTTAATCCATCTAACTGTTATTTCTCTGTCAAATGGATCTTGATTTTTCTTTATCGAACCCTTGGTGTGGATTATAGTGATCGGCTTCTGCCTTCAATTATCCATGAAACTTTGAAAGCTGTGGTTGCGCAGTATAATGGCAGCCAGCTTATCACTGGAGAGAGGTAAGCAGTAAAATCTATTACTAATATATGAATGCTGAGGATAGTGACAAACTAATATATGGGGTTAAAATGCAAAATTAAGCCCTGTGTCTCACATCCTTCTAAGGTAGAGATAAGTCAAGGGGTTTTCTGATTTGTTAGGGTTAAACCCTTGGACGTGTAAGCCCTTTGCTAAATGTTTTACTGAGTTATCGGGTTTGCAGATATCTCGGAATTGGATTAAGGGTTTCCATCATCCATACATATGAAACAATTTCCATTCTGAGAAGGATCCGTACTCTTTTCTTTTTCTTTTTCTTTTTTTTTTTTATACATATCGAGGAAATAAATAAGGTCATTTGTTTCATTTTTATCTTCATAAACCTTAACCAGTTGGCTTTGCATTATAGCATTAACCATCTCAGAAAGATGATGTTTTAAACGTCCCTAAGAATTGATCAAGCTTATTCTTTGTGCTCTGAAGAATGTTAGCAGAGAAATTCAGAAGAATGTTACTGTTTTTCTTTCTATTAACTGATTATACCTCTTAGAGAGAAAAAATAATAACAATAAGAATAAAAAAATAAAAAAAATCTGGTGACTCAATTTGCTTTTTTGATTTGCCCCATGGTAGCAATTTGCTTTTTCAGTCATAAAGTTGGTCAAATGAAGTATCTTAGCGCGCTTCCAACAGTATACATCTGCTTGCACTTGTAATTCAGTGTGAAGAGTCAGTTGAATTTTCACACTTCCAAATATGAAATTTGAAGTTCGAGTCTTGGTAGTTCTATTTGGACTCAAGTGCTCTTCTCCGTTGCTACCGCAGGAGGGAGATGGAGTTTCCAGTGACATAGATCATCAGTGTAGACTCCTACTAGATTGAAAAGACGCAAGGGTTTGACTCACTTACTATATAACTCCTAAGCCTATGACCCCGCTAAGGGTAATTTTTTTTTTTTTTTTTGGGTACTATTTTATCCTTTTTCAAGTTTATGCTAAATGTCATAGCTTGCAACTGCACGAGTTCAATTCTTGATAGTGGTTGATCCATGCTTAATTTTAGAACTGAATCTTAATATTCCCTCAAAATCGCAATTTGTTGGAAGTAATCTATTCTGTCATGAACATTTTTTGCTTGGTGCTGGTCACATATGTGCATTTAGTCCTTTTTTCTTTTTCCCTTAATGTAACATTGATTTTGAGCAATTTTTTTCAATTGAATTAACTGTCTCGCTACATTTTCCTCTGCTTACAGGGTGAGGCCACAAGTGCCCAGCTCATTGGTCAAGCTATTGCCAACAATCCTGCATTTATTGCTATAAGGAATATTGAAGCTGCAAGAGAAATTGCACATACCATCTCCCATTCAGCCAATAAGGCTTTCTTGAATTCTGATGATCTGTTGCTGAACCTTCAAGGGATGAATTTGGAGCCAAGTGGGGAAAGATAGTCGTTTCAAGTTGTTGAATCATATTCTCCCATGTTTTAGTTTTATTTTATCAAATTTTCATTTGTTGGGCATAAAAATAATTTGTTTTTTAAAGGATTGTGTGAACTGTGAGAAAATGGTTGAGCTACCTTACAAGTTACTGTGAATGAAGATTGACATCTTCTTGTGAACGGAACCCTCGTGTAACTTATCCACATTCAGGTGTCCGATAGGTGTTGGATATCATTTTGTTTGGTTATCAATGAATATTGAATCAGCCTCGACGCTCCTTTTCTATTTTTACTTTTATGTTCTAAGTTCATGGTAAATACATGATCGAGATGATGGAGATCGAATTAAACATTTGGAAAAATAGACTAAAAGCTACATTGATTTTTAACAGAAGAAGATGCCAGCAATGGCCAAAGAAGTCTGAATGAGGTACGAACATGACAGTTCACAAATCTTAGATATTGAGGTTGCAAATACAATCGCTCTTTCTTTCCAAACAAAGTTCAGTTCTATTGACACTTCCAAATAAACAGAACAAATCATTGAATTTGACAATGGCTGCCTCGGAGATCTCATTTCTAATTACATCTTTATAGTTCTGTGTGTCAAAGGGTTGGCAGCCTAAAATGGTCAACTGGGATGAGCTAATTTATACATATATTTTGGCCAAGTGTATCTAAGGCATTAGGAAACATACTTTGGTATCTTTTTTTTCCAATCAGATTCTACAGGATCTATGTATCACTTATCAATTGTGTTCTTTGAAGAAATGCTTTCACCGTCTCTGAAGCTTGTGACCCGCCATTCATTTTAGCATCCACTAATTGGAACTCCTCGTAAGGATTGCAACTAAACATCCCAACATAGCACCAGCAACCACCTGCAGCAAATAATTAGAACAGTGAATATACAATGATGTGAAAGATATACTATAAACTAAAGTCTCGTTAGAAAATCAAGCTCAAAATTTGTTATCATGTTTAGAACTAACTATTGGTTTGTGCTTTTTGCAAGGTGTGAGCACCTGAATAAATACATATGATACGAAAAATAGTGACTGCTGCAAGAAAGCAACGGTGTAAATCCACCAGCTACCTTAACTTTCTAAATCATTACCACTTTCAACTGTTTTAATTAGAAAGGCATTGAACATCAATAAACTACCCATGAGGATCCAAGTTGCATCAAGATCAAAACTTTTCACAACCATTAGCCCCAACAGGACCGTCAATACCAATAGAGCGAACAGAATAAATATCTTTTTTCTATTCCATAACCAATTTTCATCATAATTTATAGCTTAGTCCATAGGAATGGAACAACAAATCATAAAAGATTTATCAGATTCTATAGATATAATCCTAGCCAAAGTACGAATATAGCAATATGGTAACAAAAATTTCTATATTCAGTAATAAAATATGGTCATGCTTATTTAGAAGTGATCTAAAAAACATCAAATCAAGGACAATTTGAAGTTCTATAAATGCACACAGATTCCACCTGCAGCTAGTTAGTAAAGTATCAGATTTTTGACACCTAAAACCATTAAAGGTTGTAGACTCTATGAACAATAAATCAGCCGACATACTAATGAAGACCACCTTTTTTTCCTAGATAAACTTTGGTCATTGATGAGATAATGAAGCACCAGATCAAACTCTTATAGATCCCATTCAGAAGACAAATAACCATCAAATGCAAGGTCCTGTCCATAAATATCAAATTTTAAACTATCACAAACCTGCAGTGGGGTATGACCAAGTGAATCTCGTAGCGGTCTAACATTAGAGACAGGGTGTTCAGGAGGTAGCTCACATACTATTTGATTTAACAACTGCAATAAGCAACAGATTTTATTAGATTAACAAAGAAACTATGACAAACAGATGTGGCAGTCTATACACGACAACGTTATACAAAACCTTAATCAAGAAAGCTTGGTTTTCATATAAAAAAAAAAAAAGAAAAAGAAAAAAAGGGCCACTGTAGTGTTTGAATATCTCTAGCAAAGTAACGTTATAGACAATGAATTGAGAACACAAGCTTTTGAAACATACCCAGAAATTAGTATAAAGTTTTTAACTCTGAAACACTTTAGACATAAATGAACTACACCAGACAAATACACTATGGACACATTAAGATATAATTAATTCATTTATGTTTTCATTTTGCTTTTAATTAATGCTTTTGGACTTTGAGGTCCACATAAACTTCAGTTCCAATGCTGCATCCACATCAAATCACTAGTATGCCAGGCATTGTATCTTCACCGCCAGTTGACTTAGAAATCTCAGAAAAGGTCATACCAACAACCTACCATGATAATGCATTCAAGTACATTTTGAAAAAACAAAACATAAAATATAACCATTAGCTCTGAAATAGAAATAATCATATACAGCAACAATACAACACAAGCAACACTTGAATCAAATAGCACAAGCCGGTCATAATTCTCAAGTCAGAGCAGCACATTTAACAAACTTCACTGAACTCCTAAAATGTTTTTAAAACAACTAACATGCAATTACAGGTGAAACCAACAAATTTTAAACTTACTTCAGCTTGGCGACCAGCATGGAGTCTCACACCAGAAGCATCATACATTACCTGCAATTAGCAAGGTTCATAAAAACAGGAAGCCTGACTGTTTTGAATTCATAGACAGTAATTAATACTTAATGGTGTCAAACGAGCATAGAAACTAAAATAATAAACTCCTTAGTAAAAATGACAGCTATGCATTAAAAAATGAATTACATCTTGTTCTCCACATTGGGGCTGTGGGAGTCAAACAAATTATTCCACAAAACCCCACCAGTCACATGAAAGAATGAGAAACTAAAATAATTAAATGTCACGAAAATGATAGAATGCATTACAAGAGCTAAAAATTGGTTATATAAGCATTCTACCTTTGTTTAAACTTGGTTGACTTGATTTTTCTCTTACATATTACCTGTCCCCTCAATGGTAATATTTGTATCAAGGATTTTCAGATTACAAAGATGATGTTAATGTTATAGTGTTGCCTAATGAAGTAGAAAAAATCACTCTTTATAAGAAACAAAAGTGTCAAAGTGGCATGAAGTTGCTATAACACACATGGTCAAACTATAACCGAGCAATTTAATCCCAAAACAAGACTTCATTAGATTTATAAAGCAAGCTCCACCGAGATTTATCACAGATTTAATGCAACCAACATGACTTTTAGTTTTGCTCAGACGTTCACAAACACATTGGATCAATTCACATGAAAGGTGACCCTTTCAGATATTGATTCAAGTTTTTTAAAATTATAAGTACAAATAATAGTGTTTGATGTCTACAATCACAAAGTGGCAATTTTTGTATCACCCAAAAGGATGTCATCCTTGTATTGGAAGTATGCCTGATAACTTTGTCTGTCCACAGGAAGAAAATGAATAGACCCAAACCTAGTAGACAAATACTGCCACATCAGTAATAAAACTCAGGTTCCCTAAAAAAAAAAAGGGCAGAGTTTTTGTCAACAAAAAATTTAGAAAGCCTCGTTCAGTTACAAGCTAAATTATAAAACAGAAGATATTTTCAACACCACAACTCGAAGCATTTTCAATCCAAGAGCAATAATTAAAACAAACATAATCAAGCTCGCCAACCCTAAAAGAATGAATAAGACCTGGTTAATAGTTACGTACAACACATGCCAAAACCACTGCAAGGGCAAATGCTGGTCCTCCAGTTCCTTCCTGTAAGCCAATAGCAACTGCAAGTGCTGTTACAGTAGCTGAATGTGAAGAGGGCATTCCTCCCGATCCAAGCATCCGTCTTGAATCCCATCTCTTCTCCTTAAACCTGCAAGTCTAGGAGATAATATTCAAAGACTGAGAAAGAAATCAATGATAAAAAGAAAGGAGAAATATAAAGAACCAACAAATTTTCTAATTGTTCAAAATCTTGTAACAAGCACTGTGAAACTAATATTAGATGATGTTTAACAGTAATACTATGGAAAAGTACCACAAAATGTTATATATAGTGATATATAACTGAATGATCAATATTGCTGAAGGGTATAAATTTTAAGGAGAAGAGATGGGATGGATGCTTGGATAGATACAAGGAACCAACAAATTTTTCAATCATTCAAAATCGTGTAAAAAGAACCGTGAAACTAATATCAGACTAGATGTTTAACCATAATATTATGGAAAAGTACCACAAACATGTTATATATATTTACATATCACTGAATGATCAATATTGCTGAAAGGTACAGATCAAAAACCTTTATGATATGTCAATCTTGCGAACCTGAAAGCTAGCTTCGCCTTGACACAGGGTATGAGAACTGTTCTTGCAAGAAGCCAGTCTAAAATAATATATAAGTTATTATTAGCCCTAGGACTATGAAATAATCGAGCTTAGAAAACTAAACGAAACAGACTATTTACTGAAGAAAACTATAATTTTGAAGATTGAAAAGATCGGAAAGTACCCACTTTTATGGTAGTGCAGATAAACCAAGACAATATGAAACTTACAGGTATTTTTTTTCAGCTTCAACCAACATCAGTAACATAACCGAAAGGATAGAAACTTTAAAAGTACCAGACTTCCAAAACACATAAAGTAACGGTCATTTAAAACCTAATAACAGCTAATAGAATAAGAAAAACTAACATTAACAAGTTAACGTTTTGTAGCAAGCATGAAACATCTCTACCCAGCAAAACAATGTATACAAGCGAACCTCGCAAAAAACTCAAGAAAGAAAGCCAACTCTAATTGAGGGAAAAAAGAAACCCTTTACCAATTTCACAAAATCCAATTAACCCATTAATACCCATCAAGTAAACTATGGATGTATAACACATGAGAACAAATAAACATGAAAACAATGTCAAAGATCAAAAATTCCCAACTTTCCAAAAAGATTAATTTAGGACGGAGCATATTACCAGGTGGTGAAGAGCTTGAGAAACTGAGCGAGAGCAAAGGAGAGGAAAGCAGAGAGCAAAGGGAGGTTAGAGGGAATGATTGACGGCTGAGATTCCGCGGATCCGAACCTCGATGAGGCATCAGAGGCCGTGATCACCTCGTCCATTTGAAACACTAAAACTCCTTAAAACACAATGACAAACAGAGACAGAGCAGAGAAAGAGATGGTATTTTGGATTCGATGAGATCAGAATCCTTGTTAGCGAAGCAAGGAAATGCAAAAACTGAAGCTGCTGTTGGAATGGCGTCGTTGCGTATCCAATCGTGAATTATTCTTTTCTTTTCTTTTTTTGAAAAATAATATAAATTTGGAAAATTGGATTTAGATTCTTATTCGCTGGTAGCTATCCCCCTTTGTGTTCTTACTATCTTTTTTCAACGTTATTTTGACCAAATGAATAAAGTTTTAATATTTATGTCTAAAACAATTATTATTTTTAAAATTTTAATTTCAATGATTATTATTTATATTAAAGAAAAAAAATATTTATTATTAAAAAATATACCGAAAATAGTGTTTTTTTTAATAAAAATGACTTATCTATAACGGTTTATAAACTCATAATTTATTTAGTCAGTGGGTTAAATATAGATATCTTTTCAAAAATCCACATTAAAAATTTATATTACTGATTTTATTTTTTTTACGCTAATAATAAAAATAAACATTTAAATTCAAATAATACTAACAACATTCAAATATCAGTTTTCATATTCAAAATTCGGCCAGCTCCTTTTTCTATATTCTCATTCCTAAGCGTTTTTCAAAAAGATGCTGAGTTTATCGTGTAATCAATGTTGTGGAAACATTCATTCTAGAGTTATTTATATATTTTCTTACATTTTTTAAAATATAAATATTAAATAAAAAAGTAAAAGAACATGTAGAGACGATAAGATTATTATATTCAACAATTTTCAGAAATTTCAAAATTGTTCAGTGCAAGACATGTTTATAAGTTTTGCGTCTTGTGAAGTTATGAAATCTGAAATTTTTTATTTTTTTTACATTATTAAAAATATTTTTATTTTTTTATATTGTTTCGAGACAGCGTTGCAACGTGCATGTGAAAGCCACTGGATGACATGAACAGAAGGCCCAAATAATGTGGGGTAAATTTTCATCAAAAATAAAAAATAAAAAAATAATGTGGGGTAAACTTTAATTCCTATATCATAGTGCCCACAGCCCAGCACGAAATACATCTCTGCCGGTTAATGAGTTTGGTTCTAAATACAAATAAGTGTATATGATAAAATCAATAAATAATTAATGCGGCAATGGTTTATTAGATTTTGTTTGGGATTCGCTTACTGAGATTTATTTTTTTATATTTAAGTTTTATTAATTTTTCAACTAATAGTAAATCAGCACATAATTCGGTAAACAATTTGATATATATAGCATTACAAAAAATCAAAACGCTTTCAATATTGTAGCATGCACCAAATAGTTTATTTAAATGTTTACCAAATAATGTGAATAGATAATGTGTAATTATCTTATTTTTTTATGAATAAATATAATCATCTTAGACATTTTATAGTATTATCCTCTTATTTGAGAGTAATCTCACATTATCCATGAAAATTTTATTTGTTATGAATATATATTATTCGATATAGGTCAAATGTTACTCGTTATAAATATTACTTATAGTGAACTAAATATTATTCATTATGAATCAAATATTCTTTGTTATAGATCAAGTGTTATTCATATTATCTCTATAGGGATAATTTTATACTGTGACTTTAATTTTTTAGATATGAATGAGTGAACCCAAAAAAAAAAATAGATGACCTTCAAAATAAACAGTTTTATTATTTTGCCATATCATTTGGTAAACTATTCGGATAAAATAAATGCTAACCCATATTTACCAGTCCTATCAATATATCATAAAGTAAAAAAGGAAGAGGATGGAAGGAAATCAATATTTATGATAAAGTATATTGAAATTCCAATTAAAACATAAGGTAGGGAGATAAAAACAAAAAACAAAAAAAAACTCTCCACTCTTCCTCTCTCTGCCAACCCTTGATTTTTGATTTTGATGATGTGAAGTGTGAACTATCCATAGTAAACCATCAGGACCAAAGAAGGCAGGTAGGGAGATAAAATGAGGCATTTCATCACATGCAGAGACATTCCATTTTTCTTTTTGGTAAATCCATGCAGAGGCATTCCATGCATGTGAGTCTCTCCGACAAAGAAAATGAATTAGTCCTTAGGATCACATTTCTTGGATAAGGTTTGGCGAAGAGCTTCTTTACCCACAACGACACTCATAATCATTTTTACATTATCAAACGCTGTAATTTACTTCGTATATATATAGTTCATTTTTTCTTCACTTTTCAAAAAATAGTGTTATAAAAATTTATAAGAGTATTTATTCATTTTTGTTATTATATTGGTAATTAATCCAATGTATTGCATTAATATGTAAGTATTGATTGTATTAGTATATATATACTGCTTAAATTAATCTGTATGTATCAGTAAGTATAAACTAATAGTATTATACTAAATAACTATGAAATCAATTTTTTAGATTTATTTTTAAAAATAGACTCAACCTAATTAAACAAATACAAGCAAATACAATATTTTTTTAAATTAAATAAACGATATTAATTTGATAGTTTTTCAATATAATATTATCATATTTCAAAGTCGAATAAGAGACTTATTATATTGAATATTAACTTTTTTATGACATATACCAATTTTGTTTTGACATTTAGAACAACTAAAAAATATGATCACCACTAACTCTTGTCCACCGTTAACATTTAAATGTGAATATGAGGTCATCTTTCTGTACTGAAATACCATCTTAATATTGGATAGCATCTCAATTGGTTAATAATTTATTGATTTTGGTAATAAAGACTGTTATTAAGCACAAAAAGCTCTAAAAACAAGGGGATTATACTTGGGAGCTTCCCATAAAATCTGAAGCATAAATGCTTTTAAGATCCTTGAGAAGGCTACCCAAATTATAAGAGAAAAACAAAACATTACAATGCTTAGCAAGAGCATTTTTAAAAATAAAATCAGCAAAGCGATTAGTAGATCTGGCCTCCAAGGACAGCTCCCAACATTTGGAAAGAAAAACATTTCTAATAAATAAAATTGGTTCCCTAGAGTATCAGCCGAGAGGATCTTGATTAGAATGGATCTTGTTTACCACCGCTAAAGCATCCGAGGAAAAGCTTAGGTTTCTCCAAAGTTTGCCAGCAGCAAAATTGCAAGCCCACTCAATAGCTCTCAGCTCAGCTACCCAAGCTGAAGGCATCTGAACCAACTTGGTGCAAGCAACGACCAAGAAACCATGATCATCGTGCACCACCAAAGCTAAAGCATCATTCCCCTCCATAAAAGCTGCATCCACATTAACTTTCCACCATCCATGCTTAGGGGGAGACCACTCCATCTTCCTCTTGGAAATCAGAGGTATATGGGATCTCAAGCTATCTTCAACAAATTCAGAAACAGCCATATCAAGTTTGCAACCAAAATTCTTTAATTGATAGCTTGCCATTGAACAAAAAATTATTGCGGAATCTCCAAAACCAATAAAACAAAGACACCATATAGGAAGTAAAATCAGTTTTTTCCATCTTGCTGACACACAGCTGAGGATTGGGTTTGAGGCACATTTCAACTAACTGCATTATGTTGGCAGCTGGCCATACATCACTCCTCCCTCCCCATTTGCTATAGAAAGCCAAGGCCCTTAAGCCATGACATTCTTTAAACAAATGGAAAATGATTTCTACCATTTCTCCACAAAACCACACAATCCGCACTTATTCCAGAAATTCTTTGATTCAAAATTTCATTAGTGGGCAAAACATTTGCCACAATTTGCCAAAGAAACATTTTCAGCCTTTGGTGAAGCTGAGATTTCCATATAGCCTTCCACACCGTCGATTCCTAATCTATCGAATGGCAATTCAGCATATAGCAGTTGCTCACCGAAAAGCCTCCCGTCTTGTTACCACACCACAATAATTTTTCCTCGTGAGCAGAATTAGGCCATTTGCAGTTGAGTATAGCTCTAGCCGATTCTTCATTGCAAATGTCTCTGATTAATTCAGTATCCCAATCATCACCATCATCTCGACACAAATCAATAACTTTGTTCCAGTTTCCACAATCAATCCCCTCCTTTACAGAACGAATCCTTCCTTGCAAATCCATAAGCCACGGATCTTTCCAAAGATTAACTTTCAGCCCGTTCCCCACCTTGAAGCAAGTCCCTTTCAAAATAAAATTCCTCGCACTAAAAATTCCTTGCCATCCCAGGGAAGTCCGTTTGGCTTTCTGGATCTCAAAAAAGGATTTTCCTTTCATATATTTAGCTCTTAAAACTCTGTACCAGAGACTATCGTCCTCCACTGTCAATTTTCATCCAAGCTTTGCTAAGAAAGCTGAATTAATATCCTTGAAAGACTGAAAACCAAGGCTCCCTAAATTTTTTAGGCGACAAATGTCTTTCTTAATAATTTACTTAATCATTAAGTTTTAAGCATGAACCGTGAGAAAACCAACCAAATAATGAGGAAACTTCACTTTTCAGTCTTTATTATATAGTGTGGTCCAATTCTACTCTATTAAATTATTAACCCAATTGGACCATACTATATAATAAAGGCTGAAAAGTGAAGTTTCCTCATTATTTGGTTGGTTTTCTCGCGGTTCATGCTTAAAACTTAATGATTAAATAAATTATTAAAAAAAAGAAATAAAATAAATATATTAAAAACTGTTAATATAGACCATATAATTTACTATTTAGTATGTGACCGTGTATATAAATTATTCGATGCGCATAATCAGTCATATTGACTGTGTAATTAAAGATATCAGACGGTGACAATAAACAATCATCTATATTAACAGTTCTGCAAATATATTGAAGAAAAATATATATGTTTTAATTGAGTGTATAAATATGTGAAGAATTTTCAATCGTTGGTCTTAATTTCATCGTTTCCACTTGCGATATGCAAAAGGAAAAAAAAAAAAAAAAAAAAATATATAATAAGATGGCAATTTTACTTACAATTATTAGGAGTGGGGTAGACGATGTATAAATATAATTTAGTAAAGATCATTTCAAATATGTCCCTTTCACTATTTTTTTTTTTTTTGGTAAATATGTCCCTTTCTCTATTTGTAGTACCTTTTGTTATTTTGTCTAATATATATATAAAAGTATAAGTCACGTGACAACATTTTCAAACGTCTATATGTATTAATTATCTCTAATAAAGCTAATCCTATCGGACATTTTTAATAATATTTTTATTTTATTTTAAATAATATAATTTTTAAAATAAAAAGTATTTTATAAAATTAAAAAATAATTTTTTTTATCAATATTACTTTTTAAAATTATTTTTTATAAAGTATTTTTCATAAATAATTATGATTATATTTTTATTTTTTATTTTATTTTTCTACACCAAAATAGTATTAAAAAAATTAAGATACAAAATTATAACTAATATATTTAATTATAGATGTGTATATAAAATTATAGAACAGTAAATAAATATTTATATAGAGAGTGGATTTGGCTCTCTACATTTAGAGCCAAGTTCAATTTTTTATTTTAATTTTTTAATTTAAAAGCTTTTTAAAACTAAAAAAATAAATATAACTCTTTAAAATAAATAAAAACAAAGCTTTTAAAAAATCTATTGAAAATACTCTTATATATATATATATGTTATATATATACATGTATATATATATATATATATATATATATATTAGATTATTAGTGATAAAACGAATAAGTGTTATTGCTATAACTATAGCAAATTCTTTTTCTTTTCTTTCTAATAAAAAAACGATTACAATTTAGCGGTATTAATATGGATTTACTGTAAATAGCTGACTGGTGGAGTATAAAGAATAAAATTTTATGAATTATAGTTAATAAAATATAATATTAATTAACTACACTGCATAAAATTAATATCATTTCATTTTGTTTGCATGCGATTTCTATGGTATATTTATTTGGCTATGTTAAAAATAATGTTTCATTTCGATTAGTTCCATGCCATTATTAATCGCCTAGTTTCATGCCATTTCTTCTATGATCAATTTTTTATTATGCTTCTTCACATCTGCTACTTTTTATTCGTTATAAAAATAAAAATTTATTTTGAAAAATTAAAAAATTAAATTATTATTTTAAAAAATTAAATGTCTCAAAATGCTGCAAATTAAAAATATTAAAGTGCAATTAATTTTAATATTTTTTTATATTTAGTTATGTTTAGTTTCGTGCCATTTGTCACTGTCTCCATGCATGATCTCACCCATAACTTCTTAAACTTGAAGATCATGCAAAAACATAATAATAATAATAATAATAATAATAATAATTAGTCAAAAAAGTTCATGAAATTATAAGATATTAAGAAGTAACATGCTCCATAATTAATCTCATTGCTTTATACATTTCTTACCAACAAACTTAGTGTAAATAATTTGAAAATTTTACCCAAAAAAATAAAACTGAAAACTATACAAATTCAAATACAACTACAAATGAATGATAATCCAACGCACAACGAATTCAAACTTAATTGGTCAATTAAAAAATAAAAGTGTTAAGAGTGAAAGTCAAAAGAGAAACAGGCTTTATTTTTCTAACCAGGTGGATTTAACTAAAAGCTCAGTCAGGAGTGAGGACCACCCAAAGTAGTTAAGAGTAGAAGCAGAGTAACATTTGACGGTAGATAATTGATATCAAACATCAAGTCAAATCTGATCCACAACCATAAAGAAGTGGACTTTTCTCGAGAGAAATCCCTATGGGGTCTCCACCATGAACCCCCTTATGGAGTAACCGATTAACCGGTAAAATTTAAATATTTTTTGGTTATTTTATATATTTGTGAATTTACGAATTTATCCCTCATTTTCTATAGTTTTCCTATTATACCCTCAAATATGTTATACACTCTTGCCCTAATTTCATTTTCATAATTTCGGCTCCTCCTCCTATTTCTCCCTCAACCACGGCTACTCCCTTCGATTCTGTCCCGTTTTCTTCCTCTCGCCGCATCTTCAGTAAGTCCGACGGCCGTTGTTCATCCTCTGCCACCGTTCTTGTTTTTCCTTTCTTGTTTTCTTCGGCCAAACTCACTCCTCCGCTGTTGTTGTCTTCCTCCGCCCCTAGTATCTCCGATTCGAGATTCAATAAACGCCGGCCTTGCATCTACAACACTCTATTTTCGAAGCTCTCTAAGTTTTCCTTCCCTTTTGCATTCGACTAAAATTTTTCTATAATGTCTTTTGATATTTTTTTTCATATCTGCTTTTTTGTGTTTAGGTTGAAGGCTCATTTCGAAGTTAATCCTAAGGATTTAGTTAATGAAATTATTTGCTTATGCCTTTTAGATTATTGTTATTACACTTAATTTGTGAATATCTTCTAAATAGCACAGATGAGTTTCTTTGCGTTTCTATGGTTCATTTTGTGTTTTTAGCTTTTCCTTTTCAGCTTCAACATTATGGTTATAAGTGATTTCTCTTACCATTTTATTCTCACTTTTCTTGTTGGGTGTCTTTCTTTTTTTGAACCGATAAGTTTTTCCCTTTATGTTTCTTCAATGTACTCGAGAAAGAAATTGTAGCAAAGTATCATAGTGCCCTAAATATACGTTTGTTTGAAACGGAAGTTCCTTCTCGTGTTTAACTCTTTCAACTTCTTTTTAGGTTTGGGTACTCTTTTTTTTTTTTTTTCTATACCTTCACTGCATTTTTGATGGTAGATTATAAACTAATATGTCGCACTTGAGGTTGATAAACGACCCTTTTAACAATTAATGGAAGATTTTATTGGTATTTTTTTTTTCACGATTCCTTTCTTCTTTTGTTTTTGTTGAAAGGAAATGGGTATCATCTCCAGAAAGATATTCTCAGCATGTGGAAGCATGTGTGTTTGCTACCCTAGTTTGAGATCAAGTTCTCGGAAGCCTGTCAAGCGGTACAAAAAACTGCTAGCAGAAATTCTTCCCAAATCTCTCATGAGTCTCTTAATATATTTACCTGGCTGCAGACATTTACTGGTCTTTTGAGTATTGTGCGTTCAGCACGTAATTTTTTTTTAATTTTGAATTTAGTTTCTAGTGGCGGCATATACTACAAATGGTCTTGGTAGTTTGCAATCTGCCCACTTGATCATGTAATGCCTATTATTATAACATTATATATAGTTCTTTTGTATATTGATAAATTAAAGGGGTTCCATAGACACAGGGCTAAGGAATAAATATATAAAACATTTGGTATTAATTGTCCTTTCATATGATTGTTTCTGTCGGGCTTAGTCAAGTAGGAAATGAGGTTTTCAGATTATGTTGTTGAGTTTCCTATGTGTAAAATTGGTCATATTACATGTATCTTGAATTAGATGTTGAAGTTAATTTTATGTAAAATCAATGAGTCGGTGGTGAATATTTGCAGGATGGACCTCCAAGTGAAAGGAAAATTATTAGGTTGTGTGAATATACTGCAAAAAACGCTGTCCGAATCCCGAAGGTATGGTCTCTTTCTGCTAGTTTGGATTTTTATTTAATATCCCTCTGAATGTTTGCATGTTATTGTTAATTAGAAGATCAGTTAGGCTTAGAGAAGAGGTTTTTTTTTTCTTGGTAGCTGACAGTGATAAGATGGTAAAGAAGGGCATGGCATAAGAAATAGCTCAGCCTTGATCTCTCTCTCACTCTCACCATGTAATTATGACCATCCATGACATAAAGAATATATATATATATATATATATTTAGCTGCATTATGTTGGGCATTACTGGTGAATTTCCATACATTCTGCAATTCATTTTTGTGATCTATTTAGCTCTAGCTGATCATAAGTTTGAAATTCTTTTGCAGGGAACTTTGATTGCTCTAGCTTCCTTTTCCAAAAATTAGTTGGTGAATATGTTCAGATCAGCTGCCTTACTTAGCCCAATTGCTTATGTGGGTTAGATGACCTCACCTCTTGCAAGGTATGCTGCAAAAGCTATAACTCTTGCTTCTTATATTTTCTGCATTAAATGTTAATATAATAGATGGTTATAAGTGAATGTTAAAAGTAACAGGAGGACATATTTTTGTATGGGTTACTTGAGATACCATTTGATATGTATTTTTTGGAATTACAACTTTTTTGTTTAGCATACTAAGTAAATTACAATTAAAACATTTTTTCTGGTAAATTAGTTCAGTTTTCTAATATTGAACATTTTGGTGTAGTACATTTTCATAGTCATTGAAAATAATTAGCATTCTTTTGCTAATTTCACACTTTCTTCAACCAATTTTGAATTGACACCAGCAGAAATTGACTACCTGTGAATGCCTCTCAGAAATAGTTAATTAAATCAGAAGCTAGTGAATAAAAAAGGAAACTAATAGTTGTAATTTGGTTGGTACCTTGATTACAACAAAATGATAATTCAAAAAACACTAATACTTGGTAAAATGGATCAAAATAAATTTTACACTGCATATAAGTATTATGAATATGATATCTTCAAAAGTGATTTATTCCATTTGCATATATTTATCACTATAAATTTTATCAGTCTAACATTGCTAACTTTTACGTATTAGCAGCAGTAAAAAAAAATGTGTAACAGAAAAAAATGAAATGACATGAAGGCCAAGAAAGCAAAAGCTATACTTGGAAACTTGGACAAAATTAAACAAACAATGGAGAGAAAATGAAGATATTTAAGGAGAAGATCATATAATATTTATACTTCTATGATATATAAAACGTCAATATATTGATTTTCAATTTTGACAATTTAAAATTTATAATGCTACACATACTAAAATATAAGCCAAATTTATTTACCAAATAATACATGTTAAAATATAGCACATTCATATAACTTAAATATAAATAAGTGACTCTTAAATGGATAAGTGAATTAAAAAAATAACATATTTTTGCTGGTGAAATATTGTTGCTGCCAGGCCATGCGCCTGGCTTCCGGCCTGGGGCCCTCTGCCCCTGATGACTCGAAACGGAAAAAAAGGCTCATTCCAAGGCCAGGCGCCTGGCCTAGCGCCTGCCTTCCCGCCTGGGGCCCTCTGCCCCTGATGCTCCAAAACACAAAAAAAAAAAAAATTGTTCATATTTGGTAATTTTGGCTTACGGTGTAATATTTTCCAAAATACGTAACTTTTTTCCATACTTAGTAATTTTTTTCCATATTTAGTAATTTTGTCTTTTAGTGTAATATTTTTCAAAATACATAACTTTTTTCTATACTTAGTAATTTTTGGTCCATATTTGGTAATTTTGGCTTACGGTGTAATATTTTCCAAAATACGTAACTTTCTTCCATACTTAGTAATTTTTGTCCATATTATTGATTTAAAATTTAGAGTTATATCTTTCAATGTTTATACATTTTTATGGGAATGATATCAAATTCATTTATGGAACCTTGATTATTTTTATTTTCATTCACTTATAAAACATCAATATTTTTTTTTAATCTCTTTTGGGAATTAGAGTTGGAAAAAAGCATGGAAAAAATATTTTTGCTGCCAGGCCAGGCGCCTGTTGCCCTCTGCCCCTGATGACTCGAAACGGAAAAAAAGGTTCATTGAAAGGTCAGGCGCCTGGCCTAGCGCCTGCCTTCCCGCCTGGGGCCCTCTGCCCCTGATGCTCCAAAACACAAAAAAAAAAAAATTTGTTCATATTTGGTAATTTTGGCTTACGGTGTAATATTTTCCAAAATACGTAACTTTCTTCCATACTTAGTAATTTTTTTCCATATTTAGTAATTTTGTCTTTCAGTGTAATATTTTTCAAAATACGTAACTTTTTTCCATACTTAGTAATTTTTGGTCAATATTTGGTAATTATGGCTTACGGTGTAATATTTTCCAAAATACGTAACTTTCTTCCATACTTAGTAATTTTTGGTCCATATTTGGTAATTTTGGCTTACGGTGTAATATTTTCCAAAATACGTAACTTTCTTCCATACTTAGTAATTTTTTCCCATATTCAGTAGTTTTGGCTTACGGTGTAATAGTTTCCAAAATACGTAACTTTATTCCATACTTAGTAATTTTTTCCCATATTCAGTAATTTTGGCTTACGGTGTAATAGTTTCCAAAATACGTAACTTTCTTCCATACTAAGTAATTTTTTCCCATATTCAGTAATTTTGGCTTACGGTGTAATATTTTCTAAAATACGTAACTTTCTTACATACATAGTAATTTTTGGTCCATATTTGATAATTTTAGCTTACGGTGTAATATTTTTCAAAATACGTAATTTTCTTCCATACTTAGTAATTTTTTTCCCATATTCAGTAATTTTGGCTTACGGTGTAATAGTTTCTAAAATACGTAACTTTCTTCCATACTAAGTAATTTTTTTCCATATTCAGTAATTTTGGCTTACGGTGTAATAGTTTCCAAACTAAGTAATTTTTTTCTATCTTTAGTAATTTTTTCTATAATATGTAATTTTGTCCAAAATATATAATTTTTTTTCTATATTTTATAATTTTTTTCCATATAATATAATTTTAAAAGTGACACATGTATTTTTTTGACCATCTATTATTTTTTCTGTCCAAAGTAATATTTTCCTTCAAAAAAGTTTATTTGAAAGGGTTTCACTTGAATGGATCCGAAGTAGACAAAATATGCGGTCTCTACAGGGAACTGCATCAAATGAATGATTCCCCAATAGATTCCGAATCTGCCGTACCTTACATTTTACAAGCAATACGTGTTTTGTTTGATTCCCTGTACTGTCCTAATTTCACTATTTCATTATCTTTTTTGTGTCTTGAAATGATAGCGTTACTGACTAATAACCATGAGCTCCAATTATAAGAGGCAGAGTTACGGTCCACGTGTAAGCGAAATATTTCAGTGGGAAGTATACTTAGGATGCCGGTTTCAAGTATATGTTTAGGATTGAACATACAGTAGTCAGGTATTTAATATTTATTATATTCAGATATATAATTTAAAATTAAATCATAAATAAAAAAGTAATTATTTAAATTTTAAAAAAATAAAATTAATATTGTATTTATTTATCACAATTTTAATTTTTAAATTTTAAATTTTAACAAAACAAATATATATATAAATATAGAAAAATATACATTGTCTATGCTCATATTTTTTCTCCACATGTAGATTACAGGTGAATTCGGAGACAAAATTACATATTTTAATGGTTACACTATATATCAATATTATATTATTAAATATATTTGATTTTTATTGTTTTAAAGTATGAAATTTAAATGTTATAATTAAATTATAAATATAATCTATTACTTCATGATTTATTATCTATTTATTCTTTATTTATCATTTAATTTTAGTTTTTAAATTTTATATTTAACATAACAAATCAGATATATATATAATAGTAATATAATTGTGTATATATATATATTAATTAGTTATTCACATATCATACAATGTCAAAATAATATATATATATATATATATATATATATTACGTGGGCTGTTGAATTATAAATGACTCATTACACTATGGTAGCTATATAATAGTTGTGCATAAACTTTTCTCATGGATCCAAGGCTATAAATATGCTCTTATGATTTAGGACTGATTGAAGATCGGTTAGTTTTAACTCGTTCAAATTCAATTTATTCAAAAGATAAGTCAATGTTAAACAATAAATGAAGGTCGTATTATATGTGAATCGATTTTGTGTAACTCTTGACTAGTTTATGAGTAGTTTGAATATACATTTTATATGTTTAAATGTATTTTACTATTTTTTAAAATTAAATTTGTTAATATAGAAATCTCTACAATTAATTTGTATAATTGATACGTTTTAAGTTAAAAAAAGTTACATTTTTATCAAATTTAGTTAAAATTAACAAATACATCAATTTAGAATCTCCAAAATTAATTTTTTCATTTTTATTATATAAAAAATTTAAAAATATGAAGAAAAAAATTCATTTATGACTTTTCTTTATTTTTTTAAAAATTTAAAATTCATTTATAATTTTTCTTTTTCTTTTTTAATTTTTAGTACAATTAAAAATAAAAATAAAAAACAATTTTGAAAGTAACTCGATATGCACGTGATCTCTAAATTGATAAAATTCATCAATTTCAAATAAATTATGGAAATAAAATAGATAAAATTGCAATTTTTTTCAATTTAAAATGTATCAATTGTACAAATTAATTGTAGAGACTTCTATGTAAACAAATTTAAATTTAGAACATACTAAAGTTCATTCATACCTATATTTTATTAGTAATTTAAATGTATTGAAAACGTTTAACAAAAATAATATTCTTTAATGGAAAAAATTTAAGAAATTAAATGTTCAAATTTTGTAGGTTTTTATCTTGTAAGGATACAAGCAAGTTTTCAAGCTTTCCACAAACCAACCTAACCGATTTTGATCAAATAATTTCAAATTTTACTTTAAAATTATGTGAACTGAGCTTAAAAATTATAATATCCAGTTTAATTCAGCTTATTTATATTTTTGTATGAGGATAAACAAAATTTGAGCAGTACCATATCAAATTAGTTAATTAAATTTTTAGTATAAAAAAATATATTTTAGCTGATAAATTAATAATATTCTACACTAATAAAAAAATAAATTTAATAAAATAATATATATTATTGAATATTAAAATTTTAATTAATTTATATTTATGGGAACGGAAAAAAAGAAAAAAAAAAAGAAAAAGGAAAGTGAACTTTTATACAGGTATCACATGCATTTGAAAGTTAGGAACACCAAGTCTCGAAATACTAGACTATATTTATTTATTTATTATGATGAATGCGAAATACTAGAATTTTGCTTCCGATTATGGTCATTGAAAATTACACATTTTGGAAAGGGGGGTTCGATGTGGTCGGGTGAGGAATTTTCGCAGCCAATAGGGAATGGTTGGGACTTGGGATTGCAGGGACTTGGCCAAAAGCTAACCCCTAGGCATCAGGCCATACAAGTAGATATTTTTTGTTGGTTTTAGGAAATTTCGTGAGTTGGACGTTAGTGGGATATGATTTATACTTTTTCTTCGGGACCATATTGAAAAAACAGTTATTCACCAAAACTAATAATAATAATAATTATTAAAAAACAGCACTTTGAATGAGGCAATTATATATAATGTAAAATCTTACACACACCGAGAGAAAGAGCGAGAAAAAGAATTATAAAAAGCATGGAATTTTCCCTTTCACATCAACTTTTACATTTCATTACAAATCTTGTTATCAATTAAGAAATTAAATTCACTTAAGATACCATCTCACTTTTTCTGACACTAACAAACTAATAATTTAGTCTCTCCTTAATAACCTATTCAGTTATTAATTTGTGTTTTTAAATTTTTTAAAAATAAAAAATGAAAATATTTTTACAAAAATTATATTCACTTTTCTTTAACAAACTAAAAATGTTAAAAATTCATTTTTATTTTTATTTTTATTTTCAGTTTTTTTTTTTTTTTTTTTTTTTTACAATGTCNTTTTTTTTTTTTTTTTGTCTTTTACAATGTCAAAATACAAGATAACTCGAACAAGGTTTGAAACTAAGACTGCCAATATTGGCACCGTCTAAATGTGGCTGAGACTGTCCCAATTGGGGCTAAAGTTTGGGACTGCTCGGTCCTGCAGGAAGCCAGGACAGCACAATCGGAGCCGGAACCTAGGACTGTTCAGTAGGAGCTTGAACATAGGACCTCTTGGTTGAGCTGGAACCCTGGACCGCCCTTTCTGGGCCAAAACCCGGGACTGCCCCAGGTCGAGCTGAAACCCGAGACTGCTAGGTTGGGCCGGAACTAGGGATCATCCGATCGGGCCGGAACCCGGGTCGGGCTAGAACCCGGGACCGCTTGGTCAGGCCAAAACCTAGGACTGCCCGATTAGGGCCAGAATCCGGGACCCCCCAGTCTGGCCCGAACCCGGGACCGCCCGGTCGGGTAGGAACCTGGGACCGCCCAGTAGGGACAAGAACCCAAGACCGCCTGGTTGGGGTAAAAACCCAGGACTGCCCGGTCGGGTTGGAACCCGGGTTCGCCTGGTCAAGGCCGAAACCTAGAGCTCCCCGGTTAGGGCTGAAATCCAGGACCGACCAAGTTTGGCTGGAACCCGAGACCTCCCGGTAAGGCCGAAACCAGGGTTGGACTAGAACTCGGGATCACTCGATCAGGCCAGAATTCAGGACTACCCGGTCGGGGCCAGAACCCAGGACTGCCCTGGTTGGGGCTGGAACCCGGGACTGCCCTGGGTTGGACTAGAACTCGGGATCGCCTGGTCGAGGCCGAAACCCGGGGCTCCCTGGTACGGCCAAAACCTAAGACTCTCCGGTTGGGACCTGTTTAAATTTATTTGTAAAATTTTAAAAAAAATATAAAAAATTAATAAAAAATATAATGGTTACCAAAAATAATTATTATTTAAAAAAATCAAAAAATAGTTGTTGTTTTTTATTTTTTTTCCTTTTAACAAAAATATAAACTAAAAACCAAAATCCAAAAACTAAAAACCAAAAACCAAAAACTATAAACCATAAACAAAAACTATAAACTATAAATCATAAACAAAAACTAAAAACTAAAAATGAAACTGAATGGGTTAACAGACATACCCTTAGAATAGTTTGTTAACACATTTAATTTTTATTTTGATTTATATTTTTGTTAAAAAGAAAAAATAAAAAATAACGACTATTTTTTAATTTTATTTTTATGCAAAAAAACTATTCTTGATAATTAATTTTGATAATTATTTTTATTTTTATTAATTTGTTAATTTTTTTTAAACTTTACAAATAAATTTAAACAAATCCATATTCGATTATTATCGATTATAGATTTTGGCCCCGATCATAGTGTCACAAGTTTTGGCCCGGACCAGGCTGTCTTGGGTTCTAGCCTGGGACAGCCTGGGCAGTCCCGGGTTCCGGTCCCGACTGGAAGGTCCCGGGTTATGGCTCTGATTAGGCAGTCTCGGATTCCGGCCTGGACCGGGCTGTCCCAGATTTCAGCCTGGACCCAGCGGTCTTGGATTCCAGCACAGACCCAGATTGGGCGGTCCCGGGTTCTAGCCTTGTTCGAGCAATTTATTGTCTCGATCACATCTAGATGGTGTCAGTATGGGTAGTTTCAAATTCAAATCTTGTTCAAGTTGTCTTGTATCTTAGCATTATCAAGGACAAAAAAAGAAAAATAAAAACTGAAAAATGAAAATGACTTTTTAACCTTTTTTTTTATAAAAAAAATGAAAATGATTTTTAGTTTTTAAAAAATGAAAATGGTTATCAAACGCATTTTTGTTTTTTATTTTTTTTAAAAAAATAAATGAAAATGATTATCAGACGCATTTTTATTTTTGGTTTTCAAAAAATTAAAAAACTAAAAATAAAAATCATAAATGAATGAGTTATCAAATGACACCTTATTTATTTGTTTATGATAGGGCTTAGTGAATTTGTATCAAGTAAACTTCAAACCTTTGCTCTTTTTAGAAGAATTCAGTGGCAAAATTATATGTATTTTTTAGGTAAGCAATTCTGAATTTGATTTGGATCTCATATAATAATATAAAAAAACTACAAATAAGAAGTGAACATAAATTTATATTTAAAAAAAAAAGAAAAATCCTATAAAATCACAAATATCATAGGGTTGTTGGAGAGTCGGCATTTATTTTTTTAATTATCATTCTATAAGCAAAACATGGTATGGAAGGAATAGCTTTTTTTTTTTTTTTTTTTTTTTTTTTGGTATCTTGGAAGGAAAAGCTTATGATTTGATTTGGAATGTCCCAAATAATTGGAGGCGGTGAAAGAACTTAAGACCCAAAAAACTACCTCCACATATTGATAAAACACGAGAGAAAAAAGAGGCATTCACCAAAAAGAGAGAGCTAAAAAATAAAATAAAATAATAGGTAAGGGTGGTTTTGCTCATCTGTACGTCCGAGTGGTCCCGGCAAGGCAAAGGAAAAAAATTAAAAAGTTATACCCATAAACGCTCATTCGAATCTCTATTTTTTTTTCTTTTTGGTAAATCTTATTTGAATCTCTATGACAATGAGCGTGAATCGTCCCTCTTAATTGAATGATTGTATTTTACATACACAGCATCATCAAAAAAAAAAAAAAAACGCCACGAAACCCACAGTCCAACCAAATATGCACGGCATAACCACAGCCACACCAACCCCTTCTACAAACCCCCCTCTTATCTCTGTCTCTATATAACTACATCCCTATCTTCAATCTTTAATTACACACCCACCTGCTCAAATTTCCTCCCGTTTCTTCTTTCCTAACCAAGACCCCATTTTTCCATCTGCGTTTCTCGAAATTGCTCGGAAAAAGGAAAGGAAACGCGGTGAATCTGTGATTTCGTTGGTGGGTTTTTTTCGAAAAAAGATTGATTTATTTTTCTGGTGTGGGTTTTTGAGCTTTTAGACAAAAAAGAAAGACGAAGAGAGGATATAATTTATTTTGGGGGGGTAATACCCAGGGTTGACGAGTTGTAGACATCACGGCTATACCCGGAGTTCCTCGGCCGCTCGTTCATGTCCGGTCTGTACGACGCAAGGGTTGTGTAATCGAGAGCAACCCTTCGCCGCACGGCGGGCGTGGCGCTTTGCCGTCTGAAGGCGGTAGTCCTTCCGACCTCCTCTTCCTTGCCGGCGGCGGTTCCTCTTCCTCCTTTGCGTACATAGTATATTAGCTAATAGGAAATTTCATTTTTAAGTTTAGCTAGAGAGTATTAAGGTTATCTATAAGGCAAGTAGATCTTTGATTAAGCAGTATATAATTGTTAAATTGGGTTTGAGTTGGCTGTGTGTAATCTACTGAAACAATAAGCGAGCAAGATGTTGAGCATCAAGAGGGTTCCTACCGTCGTGTCGAATTACCAAAAGGATGAGGGGGAAGAAGGTGCTCGCCGTGGCGGTGGGGGTTGTGGTCGTAACTGCCTCAATAGCTGCTGCATTCCAGGTATTTGTTGAAACGCGTTTGCTTTTTCGTTTTCTTTGTATGTGAATTGTTGGGTTTATTTTTATTTTATTTTTATATATCTGACTTTTAATTGGAGCTGTTAGCAGCATAGCTTTAGTTAAGTTATCGAAGAATCTTTTGCAATGCAGACTTTCTTTCTGCGTTTTTCATTTTTCTTCTGTGCTTCATAATTGCTATAACTTTTTTCTTTTTTCTCCCCTTCGGTTTTATGATTTATTTTACATGCTCTTTCAAGATTAAAGCTTTTGCGTCAAAAAAAAAATTATTTTAGGGGTGCTTTTTTTGCTTCTCGAGGGCTTTGAATTGTAACAGTGCTGTGTTTTAAATTGGTTTTGATTAGGGGCAAAACTTCCGTTGTATGCGTTCAAGAAACTGAACAAGGATGTTAGTGACGTGAATTCGGACGTGCATGAGAATAGAGAGCCTCCCGTTGCTTTTCTTGACTCGCTGCTTCTTGGGGAGGTATATTAGTAAAAGCTAATGAAGAATGAGTAAAAGCTCTGTATAATTTCTGTACTTGTACACGTATTTACCAATTCGTATGACTTAATATTCTAAATGCTTACTCAGTGGGAGGATCGCATGCAGAGAGGGCTATTTCGATATGATGTCACAGCTTGTGAAACCAAGGTCTGATTCTAAATTCTTCTTCCATGTTCCTTTAATTATCCTTTTTTTAAATTTTATTCCTTCATGTTGTTAAAGATCATAGTAGAAGCTTGGCTTTTTTGAAAAAGAAGTTATTTTCTATTTAGGTGATTCCGGGTGAGTACGGTTTCATTGCTCAGCTGAATGAGGGCCGCCACCTCAAGAAGAGGCCAACTGAGTTCCGAGTTGATAAGGTCCTCCAGCCCTTTGATGGGAGCAAATTCAACTTCACCAAAGTTGGGCAAGAAGAGGTTCTCTTCCAGTTTGAAGCAAGTGAAGATGGTGAAGTTCAGTTCTTCCCTAATGCACCCATTGATGTTGAGAATTCTCCAAATGTTGTTGCCATAAATGTATGTTTTATGCTTTTGGCAATTGATTAATTCCTGAAGAACTAAAATGAACATAATTTTACTAATTTATTGTTCTCTATCCACTGTTAACAGGTCAGCCCAATTGAATATGGCCATGTGCTGCTGATCCCTCGCATTTTTGAGCGTTTGCCACAGAGGATTGACCATGAGAGCTTCTTGCTTGCACTTAATATGGCAGTAGAAGCAGGGAATCCATACTTTCGTTTGGGTTACAACAGCTTAGGTGCATTTGCTACCATCAATCACCTTCACTTCCAGGTCTTAACCTGCCTAACTTACTACTTATAGCATGGATTTATATCTATTTATTGCTTAGGACATGTATTTTACTTTTTGTTAAACTTAGAAATTAAAAATTAATACAATGTTTTCCATGAATCAGGCTTACTACTTGGCCGTTCCCTTCCCCATTGAGAAGGCTCCCACCAAGAAAATAATCAAGTTGGACAGTGGGGTGAAGATCTCTGAGCTGTTGAACTATCCAGTTAGAGGTCTTGTCTTTGAGGGTGGACATACTGTGGATCATTTATCTAATGCTGTCTCAGATGCCTGCATTTGCCTCCAGAATAACAACATACCTTATAATGTTCTCATCTCTGATTGTGGAAAGCGGGTCTTTCTCTTACCACAGGTAAATAGTTTAAGGAGCCTGGATTTTACATGAGACTTCAAGTGCTATTATTTAGAATACAGTGTCTCTTATTGTTCTTTGGTCTTATTTGATCAAACAGTGTTTCGCTGAGAAACAAGCTCTTGGGGAAGTGAGTGCAGAGCTGCTGGACACACAAGTGAATCCTGCTGTATGGGAAATTAGCGGGCATATGGTGTTGAAGAGGAAGAAGGACTTTGAAGAGGCATCTGAGGGAAATGCTTGGAAGCTCCTTGCAGAGGTCTCCCTTTCTGAAGAGAGGTTCCAAGAAGTGAATGTTCTCATATTTGAAGCCATCACATCTGGTGATAATGGAAGCGGAAATGCACACGAGGAACAGGATGCTAAGACTCGTAATCATGAAGAAGTGGATGCCATCAACAAAAGCTCCCACCCTGCTATGGTGGCTGGGACACAAGGATGCCTTGTTCTGCAGTAAAAGTCGCACTGTGATGAGCGATTATGGTAATTACACTAGTATTTGCAGTCAGCCATGTGGGTTTGCGGCTGAACTTATAGTTGATGCTAAACGTTACCTAAATAAGCAAACTGATTTTGCAGTGTTGGTCGCTGTATTATTGTTTGCGTTTTTCTGTGTATGGGGCTTTATGTTGTTTGGCTTTTGTTTTTTCTCATGTGCGTTTGTGGGTCGCTTTGTAAAATACTCTGTAATGGTTGCCATTTCGAGTGAATAAAAGCTTGTGATTATGCATTTTAAGTAAATAAAAGCTTGTGGTTATGTATTTTAAGGTGGTTGGGTGTGTAATAATAAAGCCACTGTGGATGGAGATCGATGGCCTTCGTTATATTTTTGGTCTAACCCAGAGAGAGATTCTCTTGGCCTCATTCCTACCAGAAGTCTTTCACAAGATTGACACACCCAACAGATTGCTCAACTTCTAAGATGACTTCGACAAAGGATGGATGAAAAGACTATGAAAAAGCTTCTATTTTTTTATGGATTTATGAAAAAGCTTTTAAACGTGAGTACTTCATAAAAGATTATTAGTTATAAATCAAAGATGCATATAGCATGGTTATGGTCAAGTATCATCCTACTAATTTAAGAGTACAACCAAATCTTCATTAAATTTTGAAATAAATAATATTAAAGGTAAATGTTTTTCTTTAGAGAAAAAAATTTGGAGTGTCAATTTGTTAGAACTTGGAACAATACCTTAATTGCTAAGAAATAAGTAAGATCAAATAATAAAAGTATTATTACATAATATTTTTATTTGATAATGAAAACTTGATAATTTTAATAGTATTATTTCCAATTATGTTCTCTTAATAAAGTATCAAGATGCAATGATATTTTTATTTTTTATTTTTTATTTTTTATTTTTTATTTTTTATTTTTTATTTTTTATTTTTTTTTATTGATATCGAAGATCATTCGAATTAGGAATCTTTGTCCGAAAAAGTGTGTTTTTTCTCTTGATGAAAATTAAAAAAAAAAAATTGAGATTTTGCCACTAAGCAGTTCTAGAAGGACATTCAATAATAAGTTTCTACAATTAATATATATGGCAACTTGAATAAAGTTCATTTTGAAGTAAAAGAATAAGAAAAACGATATTTTGGGTAAATAATAAACCCTTATATAAATATATAAAAATAAAAAGAAAATATAAATATAAATTTTTGTGTAAGACGGGAAATTAGAAAATGCTGAAATGTGGAAAATATAAATAAAAAAAAGTGAAATAAAAAAATTCTGCGGGCCGATCCAATCCTATATCGCTGAAAGAAACTCATGTTGTTCATTGGAGGCCCAACGCGTGAAAAAAGCTGTTTCGTCTTTGCACTTTCCTCTCTGCTTTGCTTCTTCACTCGCTGTAAGTTTCTCTTCAGCTTTTCTGCGGCAATTTCTTGCATCTTTAAATGCTCGCAGGCACGTATCGTTCAATTTTTATTTTTATTTTTTTATATGTTATTCTAATACTATTGATTCTGTGGCTTATAAAATCCGTTTGGTTGGTCAGAAAATTGAGGAGATTAAGTGTGGGTTAATTTAGATTCAGAATTTCAAATTAAAACATAGATAACGAAATAACCACAATCGCACGTCCTATTTAGAATTTGTTAAGCGAGGTTTGTGTTTTGAGAAATGAAATAGAAAGTAGTACGAGGCAATCAAAATGGTGTAATTTGCGGCCTGACTCGTCAATAAATTTTAGATTTTGTTTGGTAATCTTTGGAAAATTGGTTGGCAAGTGGGCTATTAATCTTTGTATTTAATTCAAATTTTTATTATTTTCGTGGGAATGAGAAGTAGATTTGCTCTTTTGGTGTTGTTTTTGTAGAAAATGGATACCATCTGTTCGACAAAAATTCCCACACGACTGTGATGTCTTTGCGTTTGAGAATTTGGCTTTCCTTGATGATAATGAGAAGAATTCTTTCTAAATTGCATGAAAAAATTGGTACTTTGTTTTGCAGATTACTGGGAGAAATGAGGAAAGGATTACATCCTCAGATGCAATGGATATCCTATGTAACTCAGAGTGGAAGATTGATGCACGTTATGATGACCAAAATACACAGTGTTGGTAAAGTCTACCACTTGAAAGCGAAACGCCAAATGGCTGAGAATGTTGGGCAGATTGCCAAGTTTAGGCAACGTTATGAAAAGGCGATTCCTGAGAAACATGAATCTTAAGATTGTTAGTAGAGACTCTAGACTTCAGACATAAGTATTCCTAGTTTGGTTTCGAAATAAACATGAAGTTGTAGAGTGCAATTAACTATCTCTATTTAGATGTTCTTTGGATGGTTTTGTTGTGAGAAAAGTTTACGTTTTGTTTGTAGCAGTAGTCATGTGGCTCTGTTGAAGTTTGAACTTGTTACCAGCAGCTTATCAGGTTATTTCAAATTCTAATGTTTGAGTTCATGCATTTATATACCTCTTGGTCTGTAGATTTCTGTTATACACAAAACTAATATGCAGTTTTCTTAGAGTGTTAATACTTAATTCCATTTAATTTACTCTCTTCTGTGTTTTTTGTTCACGATTTTCTTTTTAACTTTGTAATTGGTGGAGGCTACCAGCTCGAGTTTTGGCTCCTTGTTTCTATTTAAGCCGTATTGTTAAATGCCTCGCTTCTACATTAAAAATTCTGGTCATGTGGTAAAATTGGAAATATATACATTTGATTCTTTGGTACCAAATTGCATTTCTCATGCTGTTATGTAATAAATCATTGCCATATGGTTTCTTTGCTCAAATGATCTTTTCAGTTTTTACTTTAATCCCTCTCATGGAACTCGATAGCTCTACAATGGCTAGGTCAGTCGTTTCTTCTTTTACCATCTAGCCCTTATTTTGGAATCTTAAACTGGCATTAAATTTATAATTTTTCCATTATTCCCTTGCATAGGCACTCAACTTGTGCTTGAAGTTTCAATTGACAACTGTAGTAGCGCGTAAAAAGTTTTACGAAACTGCATGTTCTGATTGAGTTTCAGCAGTTTGCAACATTACATCTTTTCTTCAGTTTAGATCTCTCACTTCCAAATCTTGATCATGTAGAACCTCCCCTCTCCTTCCCTTTTTGATTTTGGATCAGAATTAGGCAAAAAAGTTTGTTACAATCAGGTCTACCATATGAAGCTAAAGTCTCCTGAATACTGAAAATAAAACTGAAAAAGGCATGTTATTGATGAATACTGAAAATAAAATTCATTGTTTGTTCACGCCGTTACATACTTTTATTATATGGAATTTAGTAAACGAAAAACCTTCCAGGCACAGACCAAAGTGAAAACTCCCTCATCACGGAACTAGTAGCTGCTTCTCACACCAGCTCCACCATCCACAACACGATTCCCCAATGGTAACCATGTAAGAAAAGCATGAACCCAATAGAAAAAAAAAAAAAAAACCTCTTTAGGCAACAAGTTAAAGGAATTAAAACAAGTTTCTACACTTCTTTAAATATCACAGGAAGGCCTTTGACTCTTCTCTGTGCATCTCAGAATGCTGCTTGTTAATGTCCTAACTTCCTTATCCCTTGCAATATCAGCACTCCTCTTATATGTGACAGCAAAAGGGGATTTGACACCAAACGAACTGCAACAAAATGCCACCATCGGTGGCTCAGCTTCATTATCGCCGTGGCTAAAGAAAGTAATGAACCACCCACGAGCCCCCGGGTGCTGGCGCCGGCCTTGGATATGTTATCAAGGAGAACGGCCCCGGAGAAGGCGGTGTTGCAGAAACCGGTGTGTCGATGTCTCCTCCGATGTCAACAACTGTGGGTTATGCGGAATTAAGTGTCCATTTATGTGGCAGTGTTGCCGTGGATTGTGCATTGATACGAATATAAGCCCTTTCAATTGTGGGAGATGCGGGCATAGATGCCGTTCTAGAAGTCTTTGCTACTATGGAATGTGTGGTTATGCTCAGCCTTTGCCTCCATGGCCATTCCCTCCTAAACCACCTAAACCTCCACATCCTCCTAAACCCCCAAAGCCTCCACACCACCCTCCTCGGGGTGATCAGCCTCCGCCTTCCATATAATAATTGAATTAAGTAGTTGCATCTTGGCTTGCTCTCATATTTATCTCTTTGATTATGCACATATATGTTTCAGTCCTCTATCTCTGATTTAATTTGTCGACCATATTGGATGATGGATATGGTAGAGTAGAATAAGGTGTGCTATGATTTCCTTCCGCTTGTTCCATGGCCAAAAACCGAAAAGAGAGACAACAAATTAAAGGAGAGCGTCATGAGTCTGGACTGTGTGATTTATATATTTATTCTAGTATCTGTTCATGCATGCATGCAATGCAAGTTTATATATAATTTTCTTATCATTTTTCTTATATATGATGTCAATTTGTTTTCGTTTCGAGAATTAATTACCACCTTGTTTAATATCCGACTAAACTCTATATATGAAAATGCTGAACGATTTCCAGCATCTTGGAATATCATGTAGTTTGTAACAAAAAGTAAGCTTCATTTCGTTTCGTTTAAGAGGAGTAATTGTTTTCGCCATATTTTTTAGGTCCATTCCTCTCCCTCCATCTTTCTATCTCTGCGCGTGTATATATATATACGGAAATGCTAAGAAATCCGAAGTCGCTGAGCATTCGGAGCCCGAAAATGTCTGTTAGAGAATTAGAAAAAACAGTATGTTTTGGGAAAAAATTGAAATTTTGACTTTTTCCATAAAATTACAAAATTGAACAATCTCCAATGTAATTCAAATACTATAAACACAAAAAGCTTGAAATTTCCACCTTCTCTATGCCCTCTTCCATGGCTTCCGTTTCACTTCGCTGCTTTGGCAACATACCGGAGCTAGAGTGGGAGCCAGAGCCAGAGCCGAAGTTGGAGCCGGAATCAACATTGGACTCATATACCAAAGTGGAAGAGCAAGCTGATGCAGAAGAAATAGCCGGCGTAGAGCCGGCGGCCATAGCTGCAGGAAATCCGAGACCATGAGTCTGAAACTAAGAGACCCTTTTCACATGAGGACCCAAGTGAAGGAAAGTTGGTGGCTTTCTGATGGGTTTCGCGAGCAAAGATGTAGAAAGCCTCATGGTTATGTGGAAGTGAAGGTTTTTGGGTCCCTTGGCATGAATGATTGAGTTTTGTTGGGACGCTGAGTTGAAAATGAGTCAGAAACGATTCAGTTTCAGTTTTAGTCGGGTTTGATTTTTTTTTNTTTTTTTTTTTTTTTTTTTTTTTTTTTTTTTTCTGAGAAGGAGAAGACACATAGAGACAAGTGTTTGGGCATTTGAAGCAGAGAAAATGGATTTTCACAATAATATCTGTTTGACGAAATCTATCAAGCTTTAGCAGCACGACAATTCTGTTTTTTTTTTTTTTGGGTAAATACGACAACTCTGTTTTTTCTCCAATTATATATATATTTTTTAGAAAAATTAAAAAAGTAAAATTTTCATTTTGTATATGTAATTATGTAAAAATATATATTAAAAAAAGATTTTTACAATTTTTTTTTTTTCCACCGGGAAGTGACAAGTGAGGTGAGCAAACACTATGGAAGAGGCAGGTGTTACATTTCCTATGGACCCACACCAGCTTCACCGCCGATCAATCATAACCGCCCATCTCGACTCCTTTGAAACTCTCAGCACAACGGTCAGGATCATCTGCGACATTCTCATCCGAACCTCACCCCATGACACTGAATATGCACTTGCCTCCACCGGAATAATCCCGTCCTCCGACGTAATAGTCCGGGTCCTGAAGCTGACTTATGAATATCCCGCCTCCGCTTTGAAGTTCTTCCGGTGGGTCGAACAAGGTCATATACACTTGGCGAAGGCATGGAATCTGATGGTGGACCTGCTCGGCAAGAACAGCCTCTTCGACGCCATGTGGGACGCCGTGAGGTCTATGAAGCAGAAAGGCATTTCTAACCCAATTTTATGGAAAAAGTCAAAATTTTAATTTTTTTCAAAAATGCACCGTTTTTCTAATTCTCTAACAGACGTTAACAATAGACGTTTTTGGGCTTTGAATGCTCAGCGACTTTGAGTTTCTTAGCATTTTCGTGTGTATATATATATATATATATAGAGAGAGAGAGAGAGAGAGAGAGAGAGTCCCTATAAACCCCGCCAGTCGGGTTTATAGTGTCCCTGACTCCTTAATTGAAATTGAAATTGAAACACAACACATGCTCAGCATGTGTTCGCAGGCCCAAAATCCCCCTCCCCCCCGGTCGGCGCATAAAAGCCCTCTCTCCCTCAGCCTCACCGGTATCCCCCTGCGATCGAGCAACAAAAAACAGGACAATAAATTCTACTGATATAACTCAATCAACCATTGAACATGGAAATTTGGTTTATTTCCTCAAAAATTACAATTAAAATGAAAAGTATATAGTATTTCCACTATTCGTGCCAGTTCCAAAATCATCAACATAGCAGCATTTACAATTTTTCCATTCAAAATCATATAATTTACAATTTAATCTATTATAATTTACAACATGTTCAATTTCTTCATGTCTTTGCAATTTACAATTTTATAATTTACAACACGTTCAATTTCCTCAAACCTGTTTTTGCAAATATGGGCTATGCGCGGCTAGAAAGGGAGGTACCGGTGAGGGACCGAGCCTTGATCGGCGAGGCTGGGAGGGAGGAGATTCCCCGAGCCTGGGCTTTGCCCGGCTGGGGGGAGAGGGGGGATTTTGGGAAAATTTTGAAAAACTGGGGGGAGATTTTGGGCTCGTGAACACGTGCTCAACACGTGTTGTCGGGACTATATATATATATATATATATTCTTTTCCCCTTTTTACACATGTCCTCTTTGCATTATTTTATTTTTACTCCAGCAGGTGTTAAAGTGGAATAGGATCCTTGTTTATTTTGATGCTTGTATAATGTTTATTTTCACAATTTAAATTTCAATTGAAGATGCGTTTTTATCTCTTTATGAAAAAAGAATGCTTTTATAATTTAATTAAATATTCATTAATTATTTTTTATAATTAATGTGTTAAATAATGTGATTGGCTAAGACTACTAAGACTAATAATATTGAAATTGGGAATGGGTGTAACAGTATCGTTTTAATTACTATCTTTCTATTCTTTTTTTTTTTGGTGAATGCTTTCTTTCTATTCATGTGTCTCGTAAAAAGAAATAGCAAAATACACTATCTTGGCTTTCACAATATATTTTTTGGTCCTTTAGGAGGTGGAACGTAACATCGTGTTTTAGGATCTTCAATGGCTCATGTATTTACTTGCAAAGGAATTAACCTTCATCCTTTGGTTGATCATGCACATTTAAAAAAAAAAAATTTAAATCTAAAAAATTGTTTTTATTATATATGACAAAATAAGTTCTTAATTTAAAACTTAAGAGACTTGACCAAGGACCAACTTCATTTGCCATTTGTTTTTAGAATTTTATACATAATGTATATGGTATCATTAGGAAAAGGAAAAAATATTATAATCATCCTTGATCAAACAAATAAAAGACGATAGAGAGTAAATTTGGACCATTTATGTGTATATAATTAAGGATTAAGGAATTTTAGCCAAAAAAATAAAGGATTAAGGTAATTATTAGCTGACAAAATCATGACATAGATATCGTGTCATAAATTTAACAATCTATTAAAATATATAAAATTATTCTAAATTTAAAAGTATTGTACATTTAGTATCCATATAAGTCCTCCTCACAAGTTGAACTGTGTCAGGCTTTCAGTCGCCAAGACACGAAAACAAAAAGGAGCTGACGACTTTTTATATAATTTCAAGGGTAAATCATACGAAAACACCTATGATGTACAGATAATGAATTTGTAAAGATAAGATAAAATTTATCTTTATAAAAAAATCTATAAATTTTTTAAGAA